>PVKS010046790.1:0-13135 GCA_004027875.1 Aplodontia rufa | reverse complement strand
TAGCAGGGTCGTATGGTGGAGTCATCCCTAATTTTTTAAGGATTCTCCATACTGCTTTCCAGAGGGGCTGTACCAGTTTGCAGCTCCACCAACAGTGTGTTAGTGTGCCTATCTCTCCACATCCCCTCCAGCATCTATTGTTGTTTATTTTCTTCATCTTTGCCATTCTGACTGGTGTAAGGTGATATCTTAATGTGGTGTAGGAATTAAATCAGGATGCGCCTCCCATGTAATTTGTAGCCAATAAAAATGATCCATTTCATCATCATTGTCATCACCACCACCACTTCTTCATATCTTAAACCTGATCTGAAAAATATTATAGGCTAATTAACCAGTAAAGACACATTTCTTCACTCCTCTCTCAATTGGTCATGGACAGAAGGAAGATCTATAGCAATGTTCTAAAGAATAAGAAAAGGAGAAATGGAGAATCAGTCACAGGCCCAAGACTCTGGAAACCAGAAGCAAGGTAAGAAAATGGAACAGGGAGTTGGAGCAGTGGCTCAGCCTGGAATGTGTAAGGACATGGGTTAGAACCCAAGCACCACATACACAACAAAGTGTCGGAGCAATGAAAGCCACATGTAAACTAAATAAAATTGATTCTCTCTCTCTCTCTCTCTCTCCCTCTCTCTCTTTAAAAAGAAAAAGAAAAGAAAAGAAAATGGAACAGAGGGATTTAACATTTCCAAAAGACTTTGGATGCTGAGAAAGTTTCTGGGTGGGATACCAGGTGATAAAGTTTTAAAAAAAGTAGCACTTCCAGAAATTTCTGAGATATTGAACTCAACCTACAATGAATTAATAAACCACAAAAATGGTAAAACTCACAAAGAAAGCCTGCTGTTCTGACTCTCTTTCATGTTCTCAGACTATGATAGATTCACAATGCCAACTACTAAACACAGCAGTTTGGAGACCTGTAAAGTACTCGATCCTGAAAATCCCTGTCAGTCCTGCCTGCCAAAGCAAACTTTCCCCAGCCTCCAAGAGGCAGCAGTAGTCCCTTGCTGTCCCTTGCTATCCCTTGCACTGGAGAAAACTTCTCCTTCTAAGTAAGCTTCCTTCTAGAGCACTTGATAAGAAAAGGCCAAAGCTCAGAATGTTTATTTCTGAAAGACCTTTGCATGTACCTATTGGCAGTCAAGGCCCCACATGCATACACAGCCCAGTCCAGAGGTTCCCAAGGATTGCCACACCAGGACCCCCCATCCTCCATCCACCCTTAGAGTGCTCCCTGTCCTCAGGCAGATTCTTCCCTGATAGCCACTTGCTCTTTGCTCAGTCTCACCTCAGCAACTAGACCTAAAAATCAAGACCAACACTCCCAACTCTCCTTCTCTTCTCTGTCATGTAATTTTTCACTTCCCAACTATGTCATTTTTTCCCTTTCACTCTTTCTCTCAAATCTCAGAATACATGTTTCAGGTACTTTGGTTCATTTCCAAGGAAAATTCTCCCACAACAGAAATAACAACCACTCTCATTATTTAGCTTTCTTTTCCTATCTTTTTCTTCAGTTTTTAAACAGATTTACAAAATCCAACAGCTCCAAACCAGAAAAAAAATTAAAAGGTGTGGACTGGATTTCAGAATAGCATCAACAGAAAACTTGCTTGTCCTTTTACTCAATTTGGCTATAATTTCCTCTGTGTTCTGATTGCCTCCAGAAACAGCCTGTTCTTGTCTGTTACATTTCTTAAAACTCATAATACTCACCTTCATGAGATTTGAATTACACTACCTAATAAAAATTGCATAGTGTGTGAGGCTGGAGTGGTGGCTCAGTGGTTGGAGCTCTTGTCTGGCATGTGCAAGGACTTGGGTTCAAATCCCATCATCACACACACAACTAAGTGTCCAAGAAACAAAAAAAAAACACGAATAAATAAAAACTGTTTCTTTTCTTTCTCTCTCTCTCTCTCTCTCACACACACACACACACACACACACACACACACACTTTCTCCCTCTACCTTAAAAAATTTCATAGTGTGTAATGTTAGTAATAGGGGAAATTGAGGAGGATTATAATGAAATTCTTTGTACTTTCTGCTCAAATTTTGTAATTTTTAAATGTAAAATTGCTTAAAAATACCAATTAAAAAGATGACACCATAATGTATGATATTATGTGTTAGTTATAAAAAGAAATTAAAACCAAAGTCAGCTGAGAGTCTAAGACATGGGCAGAAAATTGTATACTTGAAAATTACCAATGACCACTAACCACCCACGCTGATGACCTTTCCTTATCCACCTTTCTCTACTTCTGTACTATCGAATTCTCCCAACCTATTTTCCAATTGCTCGTAATGCAGTACCTGGCTAGTGAATGACTCTTTTTCAATACCATTTTTTATAACAAAGGTGGCAATGAAATATTCATGTAGTACTTGACAAAATATTGATTCAAGTAATGATAATGCTAATAAGTGGAAGTAAATAACTGAATAAACATAAAATAGATATACTTTTTCCCAATTAATTACTCTTCCCTCTTCCAAATGGGCCATTCTTAATCCCTAAACTCATTCTTCCTTATGACAGCCCTATATCTACTGCCATTCACCAAATAGCAAAACCTTAATTTGTTTGAAGATTTAAAGATCCCTTCCTGTAACGATGAACCTCTAGAAGCCATTATTCTATGCTATGATAGAAGAACTCCTTTCTTTTTCAAATATGGACATTAAAATTTGGAGGACAAGAAAAGAGCAGAATAAATAACTGTCCATGATGTTATTGTTTGTAAGTATAGGTTTGGAAATGGAATTGCTCAGTTCCTAATCATTCCTAAACTCAACTGTGATTCAGAAGGATATGAAAATACTGAATAAACTGTGGTTGATTCGTTCCTGGTGTCATTGACTCAGTCGATTAATGAATTCTTTGTCCTACAAACTCTGTTTATTTTTAAGCAGTGGGCTCCCACTAGTTTCAAATGATGGGTCTCTTGGTGGCTTCTACTTCCTCCATTTACAATGATCCATTTTCCCAGGGCTCAGCGACATTTTCTATAACTACATCAAAGTTAGGCCAACTTGCAGATATTGGCTTTTATACCCATTATTCCTACATAAGCCCCCAAAATGACCTCAGTCCTTGAGGATTGTGATCCTAAAATATGTGGGAACCTGTGGCCTGAGGTCATCAGTGTGACTCAAACCTGGATGAACCCAATTCCTCATGAAAAGTGGAATAATATAGAGAAGTTGTGAGGGTCACTGTCTTGAAGAATAAGAATTTTAGCCAGCAATCACTTAACTTTCTACTTAGTTTCAAGGGGTTGTGTATTATATACTCTAGTTACTATAAAAACCAAGACTCAAATATTTATTCATGTACTGTTAGAGGTTTCAAAGCCCTTGTAAGTGTTATGCAATTCCCTCATTTTATAAATAAGAAAACAGAATGTCTTCTTTGATTTGGGCCTTTCCCAAGGCCAAATCACTTCATAGAGGAAGCCATAGTTACCCTAGATGATGTTGATCCAACCTGGCTTCTGTTCATTTCATGAGATTATGTGTTTAAATGTAAATAGGGTCACAGAACAGTTACACACAGCAACACACTTGTATAAAATTGCCTATCAGCATGGGGCAGTTCAAATTACTTGTAATTTTTGTGCTCTTGGTTTGGCCACCTACACAACTAAACCTTGTCAGTCTCTATATTGTCATTCCTCTTTAATTCCTGTAGTTTGTAACATTCCCAATTTAGTATCATTTGAGAGTATAATTAAGGTGCCATTTATTCCCTTTTATATTACATGAACTGATGAAAGTGGAAAAGTTGAAACTGCCTAAATATAGTTGGTTTTCTCTGCAAGTTTCCTGCTCAAAAAAATGTAGCTAAGGTGTCCCATGTAGTTCTGCGATTCCTTTGTAAATGATGATGCTATAAATCTATAGAAAGGCAGTGTTCTACAAAATAGAGCTTTAGTTTGGCAGAAGTGAGAGAGGAAATGCTGAAGATGTAGCATCTGAAAGTTGGCAGAGAAGGGCATGTGTGGAAATGAGAGGACAGAGGCATCAACCCCCATTTGCTTGAAACCTATGGAGGGTGGGACAAAGGAGTTGGAAAGGACCTCATCGGTATCACAATGAAGGGAAAGAAATAATATTCCTAAGATAAAGATCTCCATGAGACTAAAAAGAGAACTGTGGGTTGGTTTCTGCATTGAGTATGTCTATTTTATTTCTCCCTTTTAGTTTGAAATTTCAGATATTTCATTGCTTCTTCCCTTCACTGAATTAATTGGGTTTTCATCTGTGATCACTCTATTTTACAAACCTCTTCACTACTTGTAAAAATTAGGAAGTCAGGCAGAAAAACTCTTGTTACTTCTTTTTGGAACTCTTCTTATAAAAAGATTAAAGTATAATGACCACTGGGATTTATGGTGCTGATGGTCACTCCCATAATGAGTAAGGATCTCACAGGAGCCCAACCTTAATCAGGTCACCTTCAGTGCAAAACATTACCCATTTTCCTAATGAAATCTAAATGGGATGAGGTAAAATAGTAATAGGATATCATAATTGATGGATAAGGATATCAGCAAAGACAAAGAAAAAGAAATGTAGTCACTCTAGGTCATATAGAAATATCCCTGAGATGAATTTGAATTTCAAAGAAGATGGTACCTATAAATGAGGAATTCCTGGGGGTAGAAATAGCATATTCCCCTTTTATAAGAATAACACTAGTGAACATAAAAGTCTCAGATAAGAATGGCCAACTATTGTATGGAGGCCCATAGACAAGCATGCATTCTTGCTACAAGTCAAAATTTCAAAGGAGAATGACTTAAAGTGAGATTCCTATGATTGTGATAGCCCTATGCTAGGCGAGGTTCTCAGTGGAATGCAACTGAAGATTTATTGTCCACCAGGCAGTCAATGGTTCCTTCAATAACAAGATTTTAAAAGATTCCAGAAAATCCTCAGCTGGGAATCAAACATCAGGTATTTACTTTTTCTAAATTTTAAATACAAACAAAAAGTATGGCAAGACAATCCTGAGGCAATAAGTAAAAGATGAATGAAAGTAAACCAACTAACATGGTAAAAATTTCAGAGGAGAATCCAAAAATAAGATTTTTCTTGGGAGCAAAATATCACTGATGCTATTCTCTGTGAGTTTCAGTGGGAAGGTAAAGATAAACGTCATAAAAGTTTTCTTGGTATTTCTATAATGGATAAGCATACCAAAGGAAACTATTCTGCAATGCCAATTCTCTAACTGCATCTGGGAATGAATTTCTCTCCTCTATTTTTCTTTAACTTTATGTCAAGAGGGATGGTGGTGTCAGGTGGCTGGTAGGCATTCCTAAATTGCTTCTAATATTTGAGAAAATGATCTAAGTAGTAGAGTCTTACTCTTAACCCCTTTTTTAAAAAGTGAATACTCCAATGAAAAATAAGGACCTTTGAGGTAACCAATATGAAATGTGGATTTTTCTAGGAGTTTATTTTGGTCTCCTCTTTAATTGAATTTTGAATACTGAGCTTTGTCAATGGCTGGTACTAGCTGTCACATCTTGGAGACTCCAGATTGTCAGAGGAAATCAAGAAAACACAAGAATCTTCCTACCCTATATTTTGTGAATTCCAAATGACTGGATTTGAGCATGTCAGTATGCTGTTGGGTATCATTTAATTTTTGCAATCATATCGGATGTATTTTTCTAGTATAAAAAATAAGAAATAGATTATCATTAATTAATGTATACAAATTTTTAAGTATAGGATAAAACAGTACATGCATATGTAAATATATGAATGCCTGTATTTATTTATTCACATCTAATCTTTTGTGACTTTTACATTATGTGCATTTTTCATGTGTCCTAGACCATACCCTGGAAAAGGGAAAGATTTTTTAGAGCCTCAAAGAAGTTACTAGTTATGTGATTCCAGTATTGATGTTAAGTATTAAATAATATCAGCATATTTACTAATAAATTATAATTACTGCTTTGATCTTTTTTGTTGAGGAGACTTCTCTTCTAAGCTCCATGTCTTTTGGCTCTTAATCTAATATCTCACCAAATCTATTAAGTATGTGACCCATTTTGTTTTCCTGCTAGGATTTAAATCTTAATCTAAATAGTGAGAATTTCTTGAATTAGCAGCTCAACACTTACCTAACTCACCAGGAGAAACATATTAATTAACAAATTTACTATATTTGGCATATAAGCATTAAATTCCTTACCATCCTGATATAAGCTAATCATAATATGAATTTCTAGAGTGTAGAATAGGTGATTCTTCATTTACTATTTGGAAATATTTTCAGAGGTACATGGAATGATCTGTGTGATTTATATTATGATTAACATAGGTTTAAGAATTTCTTCATTTATGAAATTCATCTAATGATCCAGAATAAAGCAAACTCAAAGTTAGTTAGATAATGCCATATGATAATCCTGGTATTGATAGAGATGCATCCAAAGGTATTTCCAGGGCAGAAACACACCGTTAGACTACTAACAGTATGTGAAGAACTCCTGAAGAAGACCTTAAGAAACTGGATCAAAGGGACATGCACATTTGTAGGAAAAGCATTGTATATTTCGTTTTAAGATTCCTAGAAAGGAAAAAGAAAAGAAGGAAACTGGTTAATTACCAAATCACTAGGTTAAAAACAAATACATTCTCCAGACAATACTATGGTCTGTGCTTTCTTGTTCCCTCTTATTAGCTTTCCTGAGTTTTACTGAGTTGGATATCCTCCCTTTGAATCTAATGTGTACATCCTGAATCTCAGCATATATTTCTTAAATTTTCAAAAACGTTCTTAAAACAAGGAAAGTAGATTTATTACTATTTTTCTACTTTTATGTGTTAACACAAGCTGAGCTATAACACTAAAACACTATTAATTTAAAAAAAATCATTCCAAGTTCTGAGTTATTTGATGTTTAGGATAAAATGTCAACAATCAAGAAATGAGGAATGAACATGATATATTTTATTTAGTCACATATCCATTAATACTACCTCTTAGAAATAAGATTTAGATAATGGTAAGACTGAGAAAGGACTATACATTTCAGAAAATACACAAAAACATCAACAAAGACTCAGAGAATTGTGAATGTTTTCTCTCACCTGTGGAAGCTGGAGAGAAGTAAGAAAAAGAAGAGGCAGTAAGATATAACTATATAGGGATGATTTTCAGGTGTGGAGGCACACACCTGTAACCCCAGCAACTCAGGTGGCTGAGGGAGGAGGATTGCAAGTTCAAAGCCACCTTAGCAACTTAGTGAAGCCATAAGCGACTTAACGAGACCTACCTCAACATAAAAAAATAAAGTCTGGGTATGTGGCTCAATTGCAAAGCACCCCTGAGTTCAATCCTTGATACTAAAACAATACAAAACCAAACAAAAAACCCCAAAGATATAGGGAAGATTTGAGGAATAGAAGGAAGTCAAGTACAAAGGAGGAGAGATGAGAAAGGGAGGAACTGCAGAAAGAATTTGACAAAATTATTCTCTGTGTGTATATAAATTCACTGAAGTAATTCCCACCTTTATGTGTATCTATAATGCACAAATTAAAAATAAATAAATAAATAAATAAGTGAAAGGAAGACCAGCAGAGTAGAGGAAGGGGAATAGGGGAGGGAGGATGGGATGGTAGCTTCAGGGACTGAAATGGGGTAAAACAAACTCCATTCAAGTATGTATACATCAAAAATGAGCCCAATTATTATATACAACTATAATAGACCCATAAAAGAAAAAAGAGACCATGCATTTATGAAGTGGAAAAAGTAGAAAGGTGAAAGATGAATAAAAAGTATTTGTCAAATATTTCTCTAACTTGCCCACATTCTTTATTTTTCTTTAATTTGTGGAATTGAAGAATTTTGGGTGTACAAAAATAAGATGGTCTATGGATAGAGCACTAAGTTGAATGTACTTCCAAGAATTTCAATCACATGGCTGTTGGGAGACATAGGTATACACACAATGAATACTATATGCAGTAACATGAATGATGAGGGATAAAGGAAATACAGCATTTTTGGTTGAAGAGCCCCTTTGTATCAAAACCACAACTCTGCTCTACAAAACTTTGAGAAAACATAATGAATCAATTCATGTAAGTCCCTTGGTACCATGCTACACTGATTCACAGCAAATGGCACCTCATGAAATTTGAGCCTAATAACTATAGCAGATAAGGTGAACTAACTTGTACTGAAATTCACTACAGTCTAGGCATAATGCTAAGTACTTTTCATGTACAAACTAATTTAATCTTCACAGAAATGCATTGAAGTAGGTACTTTACAGAGAAATTGAATGGGTCATTCAAGGTTGCAAAGTGATAAAGGAAGGAGTTGGATTCAAACCTCATATTGGAAGAATAGTGTCTGCACTCCAAAATATGACTCTACGCTGCCAGTAGTAACAAAGTGAAAACAATAAAGGAATGTCAGAAGATTTGGGGTTGAAAGAGGTACTTCTACAGAAGCTGAAGAGTAATTAAGGCTTACCAACTTACATATTCTTCTAGATTTATGAATCTTGTCTATGCTGCAGAGACTCGTTTCAACACTGTCAATCAATGTAGAATTTGGAGACATCCCATTAACTCATCTGGATTGCTTGATTTTTGACTCTAACCCACATCTATGAAATATTTTAGTACTAGTTCTAGGAGATTTCAAGGTAGTGAGTTCTGCACATCCCGTATATGCAGAACACAATTGGGGACCACTGAGATACAGAACTATACCGTTGGGGAAAGTCATAAAAATATGTATGCTAATTGAGGTTCTCCACGAAGCAATAAAGGAGTAAGTGTGAAAAAAATGTCATTAGGAGAAAATCCTATGAATAAAAACAGAGTAGAATTAAGTACGATAGTGTTGAACTTTATCAGAGCCCTTTGCTCCTGTAAAACAGTGATGGTCAAGAAACACTCCATCTCTTTTATGTTCCATGAATTAGATACCCTTCCCTATTGACTCCTGTCCATCTATGACAAAACCAGACACAGACTATAAATTCCCATTTTTTGTCTAATAAATTATTAGTTGAACTGTTTGTCACCAGAGTCCAACTGGTTCAAATGCTCCCTTGACTAGACCAAACTTCAGCCTAGCTTCACTACTTCTTCCAGGCAATGAACTCTGGTCCACTCTGTAAACTGGGAGGCAGAACAGCCCAGCATGATGGCTCATCTGAGAATCCCTTGACTTCAGGGGAAAGGATCCTTGATCTTACCTATTTCTCTTACCCACAACTAGCCCTTCCTCACCTATTTACTCTTCTCTATAAAAGAAAACTCCTTTTCTCCTTGACCTAGCAGCTGTCATGATTGCAGTGTTTTTCTGCATTTCAATAGTTTCTTTTCCCTGGTTGCAACAGTCTTTTTGAATTAAGTTTCTCCTTCCTGAATGGATTTATTTTTTATTTGCCACAGGAAGACTGGAACAGCCAGTCTGCCCCAAAGTGAAAGAGAGAGAAGGAAGAATGAATGGCAGATCCTACTAGACTTCTTTATAGACTAAGGAAGTGTTGGTCAGTTCATGAAGTCAAAGTTTTCCATCAGAAGAGGCCACATTTGCTGGGAACAAGGCTGCTTTAACATCTGTGCTGTGCTAAACCACTGTCTGGGTGCAGCCAATGAGAAGTGTGCCCTTGGCTCAAATGCACTAATGGATTTGAGCCCCTTTGTCTGTGCTCTCTGAAGTTGGAGCTTGCGAAATTGCCCTCTTGACTGCTATGACATGTTTCAAACTCCAATGCCCTACCCTTTTAGGCCAAGGGAAGAAATAAGCCACTTCTAGAGGTAACTGTGCCCTTAGACAAATCCACCTAGCAAAAAGTAAAAGGTCCTTAACTGCAGATGCTTGCTTCCATGTGTCTAGAATGTGCCCTGATATGAATGCTGAATGAACATCAGATCGTGACTTTCCAATGGGAAGATGTCAGAAAGATACTTTCTGTAAATTTAACTCACTTTTTTGAGGCCAGGAATAGCAATGGGAAGACATGCCTTAATTCACCACATAATCATTACAGATTTTATACCAATATTTTTTTTCCAAATAGGTGGAGTACAACAGTTAATGTGAAGTATTTATTTAAAAATTGTGTTAGTATTACATAAAAATCATGTATTACTAAATTGTCTTAGGTGCAAGATTAGGATTTATGGAATATTCATAAATATACATTAACATCATGGCAGCAATGACGTGATGAGATATGGCGTTTGATTGAACCAGGGCTATTACTATTCAGTGTGCTTTCTCTGAAAAAAAAAAGCCTACCCAAGAAACAAGGTAGCTTTTGTAAACCTGAACAGTTCATCGTGCCTCAATGCCTTCCTTCTTCTAAGAAATAGTACGTTGTCATCAATACTTCACTGAGATGTCGGGAAACAGCCTGGAAAGCCTATGAAATATTTCCGTTTACTCAGGAAATTGTACAGCCGAGATGCAATTCTGAAGTCAGCTTGAGTTTTTGCAGAAGTGAAGGGAAAACATAGTTTTGTAGTTTTTGAAGCATTGTTTGGCAGTTGGTAGAAATTTTGTGCCTTTTTTGAGATGTTGTATTAAGTTGTTTTAAATGTTCTGTATGGAGATAGAAAGAATGAGGGAAGAAAAATAGAAAGGGAAAGGGTATTACAGAGCAAAGACAATTGGATTTGTCATGTTCCTACTTTAGTAGCGAAAACTCTCCTAAGTACAGACGTTACCACAAATAAAAACTGTTCAGTTAAAGAATAAGCCCTGTCTTGAGAAGTCAGACTGTTTTTTGGAAAATGAGAATGATGATTTTTTTTTCTTCCAAAACACATTAAATAAATACTGTTTAGGAGGAAATGTTTCATCATGATGGTTTTAGGCAAAGACATTTTTGCCAATTTACCTGATACTGAAGTTTCTAGTCAGAGAACATCATAAAAACAAATTGAATTGAGATCCAGTTTCAGCGAACTTAAATAATTTTACTTCACATATATATGCCAAGTCAGATGACAAGGCACTGGTGCTTAAGACATTTCAGTGTGCTGTTTCCTTGTGTTTCAAAGCCACTAAGTCAACAGGGCAAAGCTTAGACAGAATTAACTAAGACCATTAGTTCCAACTCTCTCATAAGAAGTTACATGACATAATTCATACTTTTATAAGTCACTAATAAAACATTGAAGTAGGGGTGGGAGCCATGGCTCAACAGTTTGAATCTCATGTTTGGCTTGTGTGAAGACTCATATTTAAACCCCAGCACCACATACTCAATTAAGTTTTGGAGCAACAAAATCAACATATAAAAACTATAAAATAAAGTTGATTCTTTGTCTCCCTGTCTCTCTCACTTTATAAAAAAAATTGAAGTAACCACAACAGATAATGCAAAAAATTAATTATATATAAAACAAAATTCTAAATCTGCTCTATGAGGGCAGTAAGGAGGAGGCCAAGAAAAATAAACTATTATTGTCACAGATTTTACATTTGTATTTTTATTTATTTATTTTTGGTATCAGGGATTGAACCCAGGTGTGCTTAATCACTGAGTCACATTTCCAGCCATTTTATTTTTTTATTTTGAGACAGGGTCTCATTAAGTTGCTTAGGGTCTAGTGAAGTTGCTGAGGTTGGCTTCCAAACTGCTATCCCCCTGCCTCAGTCTTCTGAGCCCCTGGGATTACAGTCATGTACCAACAAGTCTGGCTTGTAGCTTTTATTTTAAAAAGGGTTTCTGAAACTCTTAATTTATTTAGTGTTTGAGGGCAAGAAAAGAATAAACCCAAAAGCTCAAAAGCATATTGAAGAAATGGTTTATCTATGGAGAACTTCTAAAGAAAAATTCTTTGCACCCTTGTTCAAATTGTCCATCTTCCCCTTACTCCCTCAGTGACTAAATAAAACTTTGTTACATTAAACTTTACATACACACCATACTAATTTACTTTCAAAGAGTTGTTTATTACTTATGTAAATTTGTTTTCATTATGCAACAGATATATTTTTCTGTCTTTGAAAATTGTCTTCCTTAGATTAGAATTAAAATAATCATAATTTTCTCATTAAAACAAATAAGACAATATTTACACCTAATAGCTTTTCAATGAAAGGGAAGGTTATCAGGAATGAATGAAAGTCATTACGAAAATGACCTTTCAGTAGAACTTCCACTTAAACAACACAGCAACCCTGTGGGTATGTATTACCATTACTACTGTTACCATTACATTATCATTGTAAGTATGATTATCATCTTCTCTGAATTACTTTCATTTTAATCACAATTTCCGATAAGGAAACTGAAGCAAAAAGCACTTTGAAAATTGCATAAAAAGTAACAAAGCCAAGATTCCATCCCAATCTCTCTGACTTCAAGGCCAATAGTGACAGCATTAGGATCAACATAAGTGAAACAGAAGATTGACCAAGATCCACAGTTTTTAACTCTCTCATAAAAAGTTGCATGAAATAATTCATGTCATTAATAAAACATTGAAATAATCACAATGGATAGTGCAAAAAAACAATAGGTTATGAAGAAAATTAAACTTTGGCTCTTGCTCTGTACCGTGAGGGAAGTGAAGAGGAGGCTGCACAGGGAGAATCCAAACTTCCGTCCAACTTCAACCAAAGCTGTGTGTGTGTGTGTGTGTGTGTGTGTGTGTGTGTGTGTTTGTGTGTGTTTTATGTATTAGGATTTTTATATGATATTTTATTTGAGAAAGGAATGCATTAAGGGATTTTTTTTAATTTTTTATTTTTTATTTTTGAACAACCTTACAAGATTTTAACAAAATAATATAAAATGTGTATATATTCTGGATATTGCAACTGTCCCCAGGAGTGCCCCCCCCAATTACCCTCCCTTATCCCAACCTTCCCCTTCCCACTATATCTCTAAAAAAAGTATTAGGTTGTAAAGCATTTCATCTTATCTGGATTTAACACATGCTAATAGACCAACTTTCTCATTGTCCAGGGTCTAGTCCCCACCTCCACAGATGAGTGGAGACAATCGACCCTTAGATCTCTGGGTTAAGCTGATTTTACTCATCATGATCTCTTCCATAGCCATCCATTTACCTTCGAAGGCTGCAATATCATTGTTTCTAATTGCTGTGTAATA
>PVKS010046789.1:0-13133 GCA_004027875.1 Aplodontia rufa | reverse complement strand
TGCCCTCCTGAGCAAGATCTGCACTTCACCTTGGACTCCTGCCAGCACTCACCTGTAGATGATCCCTGCTCCCTAGGGAATGGAGGGCTACCATCCTCCCCCTCTACTGGGGACAGAACACCTGTGCTCTTACTGCATCTTCCTTATTAGCACTTGTTTGTTAAAGGTAAGACAGGAAGGTAAAGAAAGCCTGAAAGAAGAAAGGAAGCCAAAAAGGAGGTAGGAGAAAAGAAGGTGCCAGAGACCACACTTGAAGAGAGGGCCCAGCTCACGTAGCAAGGGTTCAGGCAGACACCCCTAGGTCAATCGAACACAAAGCACTGCCCGCATGGGAATCACCCCACGTCCTGACAGTCTCACCTGCTCCAAGGCAAAGCCTCTCCTGATCTCACTGCTCGGAAGCCAGCAGGACACCGAGGTCTGTCCCTGCCTCGCTGCGTCTTGCATGCCTACACACCCCTCCTGAGCCACACCACTGTCACAGAATGCCACTTAGTCCAGAAAGCTACTTTGCAGACACAGCCTGTTAAGTCGTTTTACATTTTGGCTGAATTTAATTATGATAAACTTCATGTCCCTTCATTACAAACAGTGGCCATTCTACTTCAGGAAATGCCTTTCAAAGTGGTGGTGCTTCTATGGTCACCTTACAAAGCCTTCACGTTCTCATATGCAGAGGTCAGGGAGTCCGGCTCTGTCCTTGTTCTCCTTGGCCCAGCTTCCGTTCTCTGACCCACAGTACTCTTCCCACTACCCAGACAATCCAGTCCTGCGCACAGAAGGCCTGTGGGCCCCAGCTCCCCTGCCCTGGGACCACCCCCTCCTGAGTTGTGCGCAGCCACGGAGGCCTCCCCGTGCGACTGCTTGCGCCTGCCCAGCGACCAGGCTGGAGCCTCCGATCGCTCTGCCCTGACCAGCGGCGTCTGCTGGCACAGCTGGAGCTGTGGCCAGGGGTAAAACTCCATGCTGCTGCTGGCTGCATGCTGCGCTTGTCACTGTCACCAAGCTGGAATTTTCCTTTAGACTTCACCAGACTAGTCCTTCCCCATCTGTGGGGCTGGGTCAGGCTCTAAACTATACTCAACTTTGTACTTGAAGAACTTAAAGCTTCATTGGAAAAACAACACTGGGTGGACTGACAGCCAACAGCCTGAATGTCTGAAAACCCACTTGTGCTTTGAAGTTGACTAAAACAAAACAGGGAAGCCCGACCTCTAAGTAAAGACGGTGGTAAGGCCATTTCCTGTATCTTTTTTTTTTCATTGCTACAGAGAGAGACAAAAATCAATGAAGACCAATGGAATAGAATAGAAGACCTTGAAACAAACCTACAAATCTTTAAGCATCTGATCTTTGACAAAGGGGGACAAAATATTACATGGAGGAGAGACAGCCTATTCAACAAATGGTGCTGGACAAACTGGACAAACTTGCAGGAAGTTGAAATTAGACCCCTACCTCTCACCTTGCACAAAATCAAATCAAAATCGATCAAGGAGCTTAGAATCAAACCAGCTACCTTGCAATTGATGGAAGACAAATTAGGTCCAACACTTCAGCATTTGGGAGTAGGCAAAGACTTTCCCAACATGAAAGTGCAGAAAGTAAAGCCAAAAATCAGTGAATGGGTTGTCATAAAGCTAAAAAGCTTTTGCACTGCCAAGGAAATAATCAAAATAGTTAAGAGGTTTCCCACAGAATTGGAGAGAATCATAGGCTGTGATTCTTCTGACAAGGGCCTCATATCCAGAATCTACAAAATCCTCAAAAACCTCAACTTCAAAAACACAAACAACCCAATCAATAAATGGGCCAAAGAGCTAAATAGAAACTTCTCAACAGAGGACATTGATCAAGCCAATGAATACATGAGAAAGTGCTCCAAATCACTAGTAATAAGAGAAATGCAAATGAAAACTACATTAAGATATCACCTCATGCCAGTCAGATTGGCAAAAATGAAGAAAATAATAATAGATGCTGGAGGGGCTGTGGAAAGATAGGCACACTAACACACTGTTGGTGGAGCTGCAGACTGGTACAGCCCCTCTGGAAAGCAGTGTGGAGAATCCTCAGAAAACTAGGGATGAGCCCACCAAACAACCCTGCTATTCCACTCCTGGGTATTTTTCCAGGGGATTTAAAATCAGTACATTATAGTGACACAGCAAAATCTACGTTCATAGCAGCTCAATTTACAATAGCTAAATCATGGAAACAACCCAGATGCCCCTCACTGGATGAATGGATCCAAAAACTGTGGTACATTTATACCATGGAATATACTCAGCAATTAGAAACAATGATATTGCAGCTTTGAAGGTAAATGGATGGCCATGGAAGAAATCATGCTGAGTGAAGTCAGCATACCCCGGAGAACTAAGGGTTGAATGTCTTCACTCATCTGTGGAGGCTGGAGCTAGACCCTGGCCAGTTTGAAAGATGATCAACTCTCATGCATTAAACCCTGAAAAGGTGTAGTGACACACAACCTAAGGCATTTGTAGAGATGTATCAGGAACGGGGGGGGGGAAGGGTGGGTAATTAGGGGGTCTAAATCTAATTTTCAGAATATATATATTATATTGTTTTGTTGGAAGCATGTTTGTTCAACAAATAAATTTCTTAATAAAAAATAACAGAGAAGGACAGTGTGTATGAGAGAGAGAGACAGAAAGAATCCATTTTTTATTGAGTTTTTCACATGGCCTTTGTTGCTCTGACACTTAGTGTGTATGTGGGTGCTGGAGTTTGAACCTGTGTACTTGCACATGCCGGGCAAGCGCCGAAACTGCCGAGCCACCGCTCTAGCCAATGCCCCCATATATCTTAAACTAGAAAAGTGGCCCCAACCATACTCTATTAGTTTCCATGTGATGAGGAAGACTAGACAGAAGCTCTCTAGTTTCTTTCTTTCTTTTTAAAGATAGAGGGAGAGAGAAAAAGAGTCAATTTATTTATTTTTCCATCTGGTCTTTGTTTCTCTGACACCTAATTGTGTAAGTGGTGCTAGAGTTTAAACCCGGGTCCTAGTGCATGCCAGGCAAGCACTCCAACTGCTGAGCTGCTGAGCTGCTGGCACATGTTCTAAGGGGTGTGTGTGTGTGTGTGTGTGTGTGTTCTTCCATTAAAATGTTCAATGACTTTTGAATCTTGTTTCAAAGTAGCAGACTCCTGGGTGGTCACCTCTGGGGTCCTTCCTCCATCCTATGGACAGAGAAAAACCTAGGTGCTTCAGATGAAGAAAGAAATAATTCAGGCTCCCTATTCGAACAGGAACTTGCTGAGCTTTGAGTAGGTGTTTCCCTGGGCTATGTAGCCACAGCTCTGCCCACGACTACTTCTTGCCAAAGGGTGTCCCTTACAGATGTGTGAACTGCCCTCCTCCCTACTCACATCTGGCATGTTGATCAGGGGCAGGTTTACATAAGATGCCTCTCGTGTTAGGCAGCAAATGGGGCCTGCTTCTTAGCTTCCAGAAAAGACTGGCAAGAAAACGGATGTGCATGTGTCTCAACCGGCGGAAACACAGGCAGCCTTGAAGAAGAGTCCAACCCAAATGTGATGCTGAGGTCGCAGAGAAGCCCTGGCCTGAGAGGCAGGTCTTGGCACGGCTAACGACCAGGAGCAGATGGGCAACAACTGCCATCTTCAGCTGCAGCCCACCCTGTGAAGGCAGGAGCCTCAGCCAAGTCTGGGGCGAGGTGTCAGCTCATTTGATTTATTTCATTGTGCCAGACTGGGGCTCAGAGTCAGGACTGAAGTTGCTGGGGAAAATAAAGTTCTATACTTTGCGCACCTGAACTTGGGATGAGATACTTGCTGCATAACCACAGGTGAGGACAAACTGAGATGGGCAGGCAGCCTAAGGAGGAGCAATGATTTCAAAGCCCCAGCTGCCTGCCTGGGTCAGGAGCCCAAGGGGCTCCTCTCTCCACCCTGGCCGCACTGGAGCCGCCTGGCCTTCGAAGTGCCCTCCTGCAGGGACTCTGTTCAACTGGTATGGGTGCAGCCCTGGGCTGGGCCCCTCCCTGTGCTCTACTTGGTTGGTGGATGACTTGTGAGGAGACACAAGGAGTCTTCTTACCTTCCGCTCCTGGGCTCAACCAGGCTGTGCACTCGCACTGCTGGGTGTCAGGGAAGGGCATGTGCAGAGTCTGGGGACAAACCTGGCCCCCGATGCTGGCAGCACCAAGGGCCTCTGTTCAGGGTGCACAGAAAAAACAGGCGCTTCCCCACCCCACCCCATCCAAGGCTTCCTGGCCTTCCTCCACAGTGGTACAGAAAGACTGGCGGGCACTGCATCGCCTGACCCCAGGAGCCACCTTCTGTGGAGGGTAGGACTTAGGAGGGGGAAGGGAGGGGCCCATAAAGGGAGCTTACAAGGTTAGGGAAGGGTTTCTGTAACTGCTTTCAACTTGTTTTTGTTGAATATAAGCCCTACAGGTGATAAGGGATTGTTAATCTTTGGACAATCTGACCTTGACTACCTGGCCACACTCTGAGATGACTGGGGTCTCCCCACTTCCCTCAAAGCCTTCTTCTTTTTTTTTTTTTTTTTTGGTCACCAGGGATTGAACCCAGGGGTGCTTAACCACTGAGTCACATCCTCGACCCTTTTTTATTTTGGGACAGGGTCTTGCTGAAGCTGGCTTTGAACTTGCAATCCCACGGCCTCGGCCTCCTGAGCCACTGGGATTACAGGTGTGCACCACTATGCTTGCCTCAAGGCCTCCTTGAAGGATTTCCAAGGAGTGCAAGCCCCTCTGAGAAGGTCCACGCATCTCTCCGACACACGACACATGTGAAGCACCGCAAGGCTGGCTTGGGGACTTCTAAATGACACTGACCAGAGTTAAGCTGCTTGATGATGAACTCGATCTGGCGGATCATCTCGGCATTGCCTTCCTTGATGAAGCAGCGCAGGAGATCTTCCATTCCCTAGAAGCATTAAAGTGACAGTGAGCGCTTCAGTGTTTTGGGGGGAACTATTTCTTGGTGGGGTACTTTCATCTAATCCAAAAAGTAATTTATTTTTTTGGGGGGGAAGAGGATATATACAATAAAATCCTAATACTAAACCTTCTTTTTGTTCCTTTTATGTCACAGTGAAATTATTTTCTTCTTGTTTACTATAACATTATAAAATACTTAGCTTAAAAACTATTGTAAAGGCTGGGGTGGTGGCTTGGTGATTACGGCGCTTGCCTGGCATGTGCGAGGATGCGAGTTCAAACCCCAGCACCATGTACACAACTAAGTATCTGAGGAATAAAAGTCACATGAAAAACTAAATAAAAATTGCTTTCCTCTTTTTCTCTCTCTCTCACTGTCCCCTCTTTCTTTAAAAAAACAAACAACAACAAAAAAAAAAACTATTGTAAAATTTTCCTGAATGTACTGTCTTGAGCTTTGGCATCTTGTTGTTTTGGGAGGTGATTTCCTGTTTCTACCCTGCCTTCTGGACTTGGAATGTTTAGAGAAATAAATGAACAAACAGAAACTCTCTAAGCAGCTTCATTCTTTCCCCATCATAGAACCACAGTTGCTGCACCGTGCCATTGTCATTGTAATGCTTCTGACACCAGAAAAGCACAGGTGAGCTGCCCATGTGAACAGTGTCTTGATTCCTCCTCCTCCTCTTTCCCTAAAGGATTGGAGTAAGTCTACACAGCTGGAACTGCTGAAGTCTTCTTACCACCAAGAGGGGAAAACGTGTCTAATGAACCTGAAACGGAAGCAGCAGAGTGCAGAGGAGCTGGCAGAGAGATGGATCTGGTGGAGTGCAAACCCTGATCACACCGAGCCTGAAGCTTATCCTGGACCTCCTGGTTACATGGGCCAGTTCGTTCCTTTTTCATGTAGGCCGGTTTGGAATCAAAGCTCTAACAATCAAAGACGTGCCAAGTGCAGCTGTGAACAGGCCACACTCTCATCACCCAAAGAAGAGAATGCTTTACAGAAACGTTAAATCAGGGTTATCATTTGGATGGTAATCCTACCTCCTAGGTGAATTAACTGTGTGACCTTACTCAAATTACCCAACTTCAGCCAGGCTGTTTTCTCAAATATAAAATGAGGCTGACTCCTTGAGCTGACAAGAGTTTTAAAAGACCAGGTATGTTAACTGGGTATTGCTTTTGCAGATGTACACATTTGCCAAGATGCATCGAACTGTACAAGGAAGGCCTGAGCATTTCACTGTTTGCCACCTATACCTAAAAAAATGGCCTCTAGGAGCTGGAGCGTTGGCTCAGCAGTTGGAGTGTTTGCCTGGTATGTGTGAGGACCTGGGTTCAAACCCTGCACCATATACACAACTAAGTGTATGTGTAAGACAGAGGCCATGAGAAAAGATAAATTTTAAAAATGGATTCTTTCTCTCTCTCTCACTCTCCCTCTCTAAAAGAAAAGGGCTGCAGGTGCCCTGCTGGCACTCGGCAGATTCTCAATAGATGGGTGAGCGTGTGCTTGCTGCGTGTGGTGGGGTTAGAGGCTCAGGTGAGGGACCTGGCAGCTGAGTCAAGGAGATAAACAGGGCTCCCCAGAGCAGCCAGGTGAGAAGCACAGAGGATTAGGGCAGAACCTTGGAAAACAAGAGAGGGGAGCCCACAGAGACCATGAACAAGTGGTCTGGAAGAGAAGGAGGGTGCAAAAGGCACCCTGGGATCAAGGGCAGAGTGTTTCAAAGAGCAGCGGGCAGCAGGGCACAGCTCCTGGCAAGCAAGTGCCTGGGTTTGTCTTGCAAAGGGACAACCACCAACCAACTTGGGCCTCTGCGTGCGGACAGCTGACTTTGAGGCCTGTGTTGTGAACTGATGCCTCTCCTGCTCTCCTTCCCCACTGCCCACGTGGGGAAGGAGAGCTGCGCCAGTGAGCTCCAGCAGCCCAGGAGCAGAACCAACCACAGCAGCCTGCGAAGGCGTCCTCAACAGCGCCCCAGGAACAGGACACAGAATCCATTCACACTTACTTCTGTCATTTCTTCCCAGATGCTGCTTCTACAAGTGCTTATCTCTCTTGTTTTTATAGATCTTTTCTTCTCACTTACTCTCTTTCCTATGGTTCTAACTTGGTGCCAACTTGGAAAACGAATAATAAACTTCTGTGCAATGAAGAGGGTCACCTGGGGAAACTTTCTCAATAGGAAACACTCGTGAGAAATTGCTCATATTTTTAAAGCCACATACATTAGGTAATGTTTAATCTAAATGACAGAAATGAGAACTCATAAATATAACAGTAATAAAAGTAATAAGTTGTTACTGAAGATAATGCTACCTAATAAAAACAGCCAGGAGATGGGAAGGGGTGATGGCAGGGGCTCCTCCCCAGCCACATGCATAAAAAACCCTTATGGGAACGGGGTACTGAAGGCAGCACAGCAGGAACTCCTGCCCCGACAGCCAGCACGGCCAGAACCATCGCAGGGCACAGGCTGAGGCCCTTATCCAAATGCCTGGGACCACGAGGGCTTCAGGTTTTTTGGATTTAGGAATATCTGAATGCATATAATGAGACCAGAGTCTAAATAAAAATTCATTCATGCTTCATATACATCTTATACACAAACCCTCAAGATAATTTTATACAATATTTTAAATAATTCTGTGCATGGGGGCTGGAGCGGTGGTTGTGGCACTTGCCTGAGGACCTGGGTTGGAATCCCAGAACCACATACACAATGAAGTGTCAGAACAACAAAAGCCACATGAAAAACTAAATAAAATTTGATGCTCTCTTTCTCTCTCTCCCTCCTCCTCTCTTTTTCTCTCTCTCTCATTGTCCCTCTCAAAAAAAAAAAAAATTCTGTGCATGAAACGAAGCTCTTTTTTCTTTTTTTTTTTTTCTTTTTTTTTTTAAAGAGAGAGGGAGGGCTGGAGCCATGGCTCAGTGATTACAGCACTTGCCTGGCATGCACAGGGACCCAAGTTCAAACCCCAGTACCATGTACGCAACGAAGTTTCCAAGCAATGAAAGCTACATGAAAAACTAAATAAAATTGCTTCTCTCTTTCTCTCTCACTGCCCCTCTCTCTTTAGAGAAAGAGAGAGAGAGAGAGAGAAGCAATTTTTTATTTAGTTTTTCAAGTGGCTTTCGTTGCTCCGACACTTCATTGTGTACATGGTGCTGGGGTTTGAACCCAAGTCCCTGTGCATGCCAGGCAAGTGCTGAAACTGTTGAGCCACTGCTCCAGGCCTGAAAGAAAATTTTATGAGGCAGGATTTTCCACATGTAGCTTCAAATCTATGCACCAAAGTTTTGGATTCTAGAACATTTCAGATTGTGTATTTTTGGATTAGGGATGCTCAACATGTAATCACAGAGAAGACAGTATTGGCATTACAGAGTTTAAAGAAGGAAAATATTTTTCACATCCAGATTTCTCATAAACAACAAAGTGTTAGAGCAATGAAAGCCACATGAAAAGCTAAATAAAGTTGATTCCTTCTCTTTCTCTCTCTCTTTAAAAACAAAACAAAACAAAAGAAAACAACTAGTCACCTTCACCATGTGCCCTTCAGATGAAAGCGGTGCTGAATTTTTGTGGTCAGCCACTCGGACAGACATTACTGCGGTCAGCGTTTGACTGACTGCTCCAACAAACCAGGAGACAAGTGATGTGTAATAACATGTGAACTATCAACAACAACAAGGATCGGAACACAGCTTAGGCTGGGCGTGTCTGCCCTCCACGCCTCCCCAGCTCGCTCCCCTGACGCTGACCGTTTGGGTTCCTTCCTCTTTCCTACCACAGTCCGTAAGGCTGTGATGAATATTTTGATACATAATATTTGGTCATGTTGTGTGTGGAGCTCCAGAGCAGAACTACACTGGGCAAGGCATATCAAAGTTTTTGAAGATTATTATATGTATTTATTGCCAAACTGATTTGAAAAAATGCTCTACTAATTATTCATCTCAGTAGAATTTCCACATTAATTTTGAAAGGCCTATCCCTCACAGGTGGCACGGAATTCAGTGACAATGGACAACTGCCATACTCATGGCTGAGGAGCAATTTTAATTAATCAATTAATTAATTATCCAGGGGCACTCTATGACTGAACTACATCCCAGCCCTTTTTATATTTTTATCTTGAGAGGTCTCGCTAAGTTACCCAGGCTGGCCTTGAACTTGTGATCCTCCTCCCTCAGTCTTCCAGGTAGCTGGAATTATCGATGCCCCTGGCTGAGAAGCAACTTAAACAACTTCTCCACAGTATGTTCATTTCCCAGGGATTCTGCCAAAAATGCTGGCACTCCCAGCCTCCTCTCAGCTAGGGTGCTGGCACCCAGCCTAGGTGCTGCCAAAAATGTACTCAGGTGAAACTTCTGACTGGGAAGTGGGCAATGTGAGAATTGGGCAGGCAGGGAAGGCACATGTTTTGAAGGGTGGATTGCACTGGCACCCAGACCTCTGGGGCTGGCGAGTGGACAGTTCCTAGCATTCTAGGCGCCAGGTCACAGGGACAGCCCATGGAGAGCATAGGCGCTCCTTTGGGCTAGGCGGCTTCTAAGCCGTCTTGGCTCCCAGAGATTCCGGGAGCCTTCACCCCTAGCAGAGCATCTGGCCTGCTCCAGCTCCGTGCAGATGTTCACTGGGGTTCTGATGCCAGGGAAGGACATCATGGCTGACAACTACTCTAGCCCAAGCTGCAGGAGGCTGCAGTATGTTACCAGGGCAGCCCTATTTATCTAATCTCTTCTCCAGCCCCGACCTTGGCGAGCTCTTAAAGTTTACAGGGGCCTTCGGGGACTCACTTGCATTTTTCTCTTTTTTTTTCTTTTGGTATTATGGTAAGAGCAGTAAAATTGCATTAGTACTAATGTAACTTTTATGCATGCGCTGCCATTTTTCATAAGCACAAAAAGGTTATAAACTCAGTTGCAAGAACGGCTTTTTTTTTTTTTTAAGAGAGAGGGACAGTGAAAAAGAGAGAATCAATTTTATTAGTTTTTCATGTGGCTTTTGTTTCTCTGACACTTTGTTGTGTACATGGTGGTGGGGTTTGAACCTGCATCTTCGGGCATGCCAGGCAAGCACCATAACCACTGAGCCACCATTCCAGCCCCAAAATCAGAATTCTTTTTTTTTTTTAAAGAGAGAGGGACAGTGAGAGAGAGACAGAATCAGTTTTATTGAGTTTTTCACATGGCTTTCATTGCTCTGAGCCTTCGCTGTGTACGTGGGTGGTGGGTTTTGAACTCACGTACTTGCTCATGCCAGGCAAGCACTGTAACCGCCAAGCCACCGCTCCAGCCCCAGAATTCTTATAATGACATAATCTGCTTTAATTCCTCATTATGTAATAAATTTCATAGTGCCTAATCCTGCTTTTCCTAATCATCTTCTACAATTATTAATATCATGAACAAAAGAACCAGGATTTCTTCAGCAACTCCTCTCTTCCTGGATATTTACGTTACTTCCAGGTTTTCAAAGCCATAAAAATGTTAAACTGAGCATCACCTAGCATTAGGTTCCTATCTGCATCAAGATCGGAGGAAAATGCATGAGCCCCAGAGACGGCCACTCCCGTGGCTTTTCACATACGGTGCCCAGCTGCTTGGCAGGACTGTGCTGACACTCAGCCCAAATGGCAGCAGGGCCCAAGGACATCAGCTCTCCCTCTGCTTCCCTGACACCGTGCATTAGCAGACGGCACGGTGGTAAGATTGTGGGTGACATTTCCTCGCCTCGTTTCCTTTATTGCTTAGCATTGAAGCCTTTCACAGCTACGGTGAAGGCACCCAGTATAGATATTGACCAGCAAAAGCACCCTGTCAGCCCCACACCCAACAAGAATGCGCTGGCTTTATTCATCTAAAAAGGCCCTCAAGGATAAAAGTGAAAGGAGAGAAACCTCAGGGATTAGAAAAACCTTAGTGTAACCAACCCTTTGAGGCCACTCTGCAAACTGCCTGGGTGATGTGTCTGAAAGGTCCTTCTGCTCAGGCAGGCGTGGGATGCAGGGCTGGGGCGCCCTCACAGTGCCTGTCTCTGACCTGCGTTCAATGCCAGAAGGAAGCCTATACTTACACCTCTACACGGTACCCAAGTTTTCTCTCTGAGGTCAAGAACACATGATGCATGTTCTTCACCAAGTTGCTGTATAAGCATTCAAACTTTTTTCTGTGCTGTGACCTCCCGTTCCTCTCCTGGGCTCCTGCTACTGATGTTAGAGCGCCTGACACTGCCTTGCAGGCCCCAGGCTTGCTTACAACCTTTTCCTCCCTGGCCTGGATGATCTTTGTGACCTCACCTTGATGATCTGGGGGGCCATGGTCCCTATCCCCAACTGCTCTCCCTCCTGTCTTCCCACCCCAGGTCTCCAGGGCCTTGTGCATGCGAGGCAGGCACTCTACGCTGGACTCCACCCAGCCTCACTCTTCTTGATGCCATGGCACCCCTACTCTTTCTTCCTCAGCCTACGTGCTGTCTTCCTGTTCTTGCCTTGGCTGACAATCCCTCTCTTTCATCTAAATGACCACAGTGAAGAATTTAATCAAGCTTGTCTTTCCATATTGAAAATGCAGGGCTGAAGCGGTGGCTCAGTGGTTAGAGCGCTTGCTTGGCACATGTGAAGACGTGGGTTCAAACCCCATCACCACATACACAACTAAGTGTCAGAGTAATGAAAAACAGATGAAAAACTAAATAAAGCTGATTCTCTCTCTCTCTTAAAAAAAGAAAAAGAAAATGCAGAACTTTGGATTTAAAAGAGTATGCTAACAACAATTCCCTTCAATACGTAAGATTATTTCAAACAAATTTTAAAAATTAAAAAAAAAAAGTAGTAGTCGGCAACTAAGCTCCACTGTCTGGTAAGCTCACACAGAATGGTTCTTATGCAAACCTGTACTGCTGTAACTGCTGATGTGATTTTACACAACCAAGTAGGAGATTTAGCAATTCTAAGCAAGCAAAACCAACTGAAGGAATGTTCTGCTGGCTTTAATCTCAATTTACCCTGTGTTTTGAGTGGGGAAATACGTTTAATCCCTTTACCACAGTGTTTAACATGTGCATGGCTATCCCGGTTTCATATGGCAGAAAGAAAAAGAACAAGCCTTTAGTGGTTTTGTTTATTGGGTCTTGAAACATTCACCTCTCAAAATAAGACACCAATCACCTGGTGCTTGCTTTTACTTTGAGCTTAAGCACCAATGTAAATACATTAAACTGTGAATTTAATTCACTGTTTAAGGACTAGCAGTTTTACAATCTTTGTAGCTTGTCTAATCCATTTGGTGGTAATCAGGACGTCTACAGCTTAAAATTTCATAACATTTTCGTTCTTAACCATTTGAATTTAGAGATTCCCTTGAGATTCTTATAAAAGACACAACAAGACTCCCCCCAGAACACTGCAAATATATGTTTAGTGTGCAATTCCAGGGAGTCTGTAAACTGTGTGAAGCCCTTCCCGGGCCCCGTGGAGGTGGTCCTTGCTCTAGCAGCTGGGCATGGAGGCACCGACAGGACTCCCAGGCACACTTTCTTACCATTGCTCTGGCCTCCTCACGGATGGATGGAATAGAAAGGATGCTGAACAGAGCTCCATTCACATACGGCTGGATCTACGGGAAGAGGAAAACTGGCATTTGCAAGTGTTCAAATACTACACGACTAAATTATCAACCACCACTCCTGCTAATGAGGAGAGCGTGTCCAGCTCCCCAGAGCTCAGGAACCATCTGCATCTGAGGGCAGCTACAACTAAGGGAGTCCAGAACCAAACCCACCACTCCGTCCAAAGCCTGCTCCTGCTGTACTTCCCTGCTTAAGTCATTTCTTCTCCTGATCACAGGACCTGGAAACTTCAGAGTCATCACTGATTGTTCTGTTTACTCTCTGGGTTCAGTCCTTGGCTGTCTTTGATAGGAACCTTCTATTCTACCGCCACTGTCCTTGCTCAAACATTGCTGTCCATGACTGAGCTGCCATTAAACTTCCACACTAGTCTCTCTACCGTTGATGCTCACCCTCGAATCCAACCATCACATCAGGGTGGAAGTTCTACAACATGGGCTAAATCATCCATGACCCCACCTGGGGAGCCTTCCACAGAACCCCCTTGGAAGTCCTAGCTTCCTACTGAGCCCAGCACGCAGGCTCCTTCAAGGTC
>PVKS010046787.1:0-13133 GCA_004027875.1 Aplodontia rufa | reverse complement strand
GGTGGAGTGAAAAGAGGATGGAGTAGAAGAGCGGGAAAGGGTCATTACCGCCCACCGGGTGCCGGTTTCTTCAAAGCCCTCCAAACCAACGAGGGCAGGATCAATCACCATGGTGAGCCCTCTTCATAAGTGGAACAAGCACCCTCCTGAAACTGGCACGGGAAGGAAAGGTGTGCCAGACCTGCCAGGGACCAATCTCCCCCCTCATCCGGTGCCCCGCTGGGCGGTGCCCAGCAGGAAGAAATGCAACAAGTGACATTCGGAGGTCAAGTTGGACAACCCCTGGGAACAGGGTGCCGGAAAATGGCACCCCGGGCTTGGTGGAGCAACACTTCTCCACCGACCTTTCCTCTCTCTCCCCTCTTCCCAACTCCTCGGAGCCCTGCTGGCTGTACCAACCAGGCCCAGTGTAAAAGAGGATGGAGAAGAAGTATCGGAAAGGGTCGTCACTGCCCACAGGGTGCGGCTTCTCCTCGCCGCACCAAGCCAAAGTGGGCAGGATCAACCACCACGGCGATCCCCCACTTTGTAACGGTAAAGAACACACTCCTGCCTCCGGGATGGGAAAAAAGCCACACCAGACCGCAAGGAACCTATCTCCCCCCCAAAATGCCCCCAGTCGGGCGGCGCCAACAGGAAGAGACGGGCAAAGCGATGCTGGGATTTTCCGGTGGATAAGTCCCCTGGGAACAGGGCCTCTTCATTCGGCACTGTGGGTGCAAGACCCGCCAGGGACCGACCACCCCCCAAACCCGCCAACCGCCGGGTGGCGCCCAGCAGTAAGAGAGGGGCCAAGTGATTCTCGAATGTGAAGTTGGACACGCCCCCTGGGAACGGAGTGGCAGGGAGCGGCACCCCGGGCTTGGCGGAGCAACGCTTCCCCACGGACCTTTACTCTCTCTCCCCTTTCCGACCCCATATCAGCCCTGGAAGCCATGCCCCTGGGCGGACTGAAAAGAGGATGGAGTAGATGTGCAGGAAAGAGTCGTCACGTCCTACCAGCTGCCGGCTTCTACCCAACCCTCCAAGACCAGGAGTGCAGGATCAATAACCATGGTGATCCCCCTCTTCCTAAGGGGAACCAACACCCTCCTGCCCCCGCAAATGGAAGAAAAGGCGTGAGAGACCTGCTAGGTACCGACCTCCCCAATCAACCCGTCCCTGGCCGGTTGTGCGTTCAGCAGGAAGAGAGGAATCAAGCGACATTTGGAGGTCCAGGTGCACAAGCCCCCTAGGAACAAGGCGCCGCAGAGCAGCCCCCCTAGCATGGCGAAGCAACCCTTCCCCACCGACCTTTCCTCTCTCTCCCATTCCCAACCCCATCCCAGCCCCAGAGACTGTGCAAACGGGCGGAGTGGAAAACAGGATGGAGAAGACGTGCAAGAAAGGGTTGTCACCAGTCACAGGGTGCTGGCTTCACCCTGCCCCTCGAAGCCGAAGAGGGCAGGAGCAACCAACACAGCGACGTCCCACATTGTAACAGGAATGAGCATCTCCTCCCCCAGCAACAGAAAGGAAAAGCACGCAAAACCTGCCACAGAAACACCTCCCCCCGCACACCGCCCCCTCCTGGTGGAGGCCAGCAGGAATAGAGGGGCCAAGTGAATCTCGGAGGTCCCGGTGGACACTCCCCCTGGGAAAAAGGCGCTGTGGAGCGGCCCCCCGGTTTGGCGGAGCTACCCTTCCCCACCGACCTTTCCTCTCTCTCTTCTGTTCCCGACCCTTCACAGCCCTGGAGACTGTCCCCAGGCTGAGTGAATTGAGGATGGAGTAGAAGTGCGGGAAAGGGTCGTCACCCCCAACCGGGTGCTGGCTTCTTCACACCCCTCCAAACCAAGGAGGGCAGGATCAATCTCCAAGGTGAACCCCCTTCTTATCAGGAATGTGCACCCTCCTGGACCCATGATGGGAAGGAAAGGCGTTCGAGACCCGCTAGGGACAGACCTCTCCCCCATCCAGCCACCAGCCGGCGTCACCCAACAGGAAGAGTGCGGCCAAATAACTCTCAGAGTTCAAGTTGGACACGCCCCCTGGGAACAGGGTTCCAGGGAGCAGCACCCCGGCCTTGGAGAACAACACTTCCCCTTTGACCTTTCCTCTCTCTCCCATTCCTGACCCCGTCCCAGCCCCGGAGGCTGTGCACCACGGCGACCCCCCATTCGTAACGGAAATGAGCACCCACCTGTCCCCGCGATGGGAAGGAGAGCAGTGCGAATCCAGCCAGCGACCGACCTCACCCCTTCCCCGCCCAATGCCCGGCGGCGGAGAGCAGGAAGAGAGGGGCCAAGTGATTCTCAGAAGTTCTGGTGGACACGCTCGCTGGGAAAAAGGCGCTGTGGAGCAGCCCACCAAACTTGGTGGAGCAACACTTCTCCACCGACCTTTCCTTTCTCTTTCCCCTTCCTGACCCTGCCCATCCCCGGAGGTTGTGCCCCTGGGCTGAGTGAAAAGAGGATGGAGTAAAAGTGCGGGAAAGGGTCATCACCCTCAACCGGGTGCTGGCTTTTTTACACCCCTCCAAACGAAAGAGGGCAGGATCAAACACCACGGTGAACACCCTTCATAACGGGCATGAGCACCCTCCTGTACTCGCGACTGGAAAGAAAGGCGTGCGAGACCCGCTAGGGACCGACCTCCCCCCACCCAGCCCCCAGCTGGTGTCGCCCAACAGGAAGAGTGGGGCCAAGTAACTCTCAGAGGTCAAGATGTACCCGCCCCCTGGGAACGGGGTGCCAGGGAGCGGCACCCCCGCCTTGCCGGAGCAACACTTCCTCTCTGACCTTTCCTCTCTCTACCCTTCCCAACCCCGTACCAGCCCCAGAGGCTGTGCCCCAGGGTGGATTGGAACAGATTTTGGGAACAAGTGTGAAAAAGGATTGTCACCGCCCACAGGGTGCCCGCTTCACCCTGCCCCTCTAAGACGAAGACGGCAGGATCAACCACCACGATGTACCCCACTTTGTAATAGGAATGAGCACCCACCTCCCCCCGCGACGTGAAATAAAGGTGCGTGAGATTTGCCAGGGCCTGACCTCGAAGCTCACCCCATCCCCTGCCTGTCGGCGGCTGGCATGAAGAGAGGGGCCAAGTGAGGCTTGGAGGTCCTGGTGGACACGTCCCCTGAGAACTGGGAGCCGTGCAGCGGCCCCCCAGGCTTCTCGTAGCAACCCTTCCCCACCGATCTTTCTTCTCTCTCTCCCATTCCCGACCCCGTCCCAGCCCCGCAGGCTGTGCACCCAGGCGGAAAGTTAAAGAAGATGGTGAAGAAGTGCGCGAAGAGGTCGTCACCGCCCACCGGCTGCCGGTTTCTCCAATCCCCTCCAATCCAAGGAGGGCAGGATCAACTACCACGGCGACACTCCACTTTGTAATGGGAATGAGCGCCCTCTGCCCCTGCGACGGGAAGGAAAGGCACGCGAGGCCCGCCGGGGACAGATCTCCCCCCAATCCGCCCCCTGTCGGGCGGCGCCAACAGGAAGAGAAGGGCAAAGCTATGCTGGGAGGTCCCTTTGGACACGCCCACTGGGGACAGGGCGCCTGTGAGCCCATCCAGGGCTTGGCGGAGCAACTCTTCCCCACCGACCTTTCCTCTCTCTGTCCCCTTCCCGACTCTTCCCAGCCCCGGTGGCTGTGCCCCCGGGCAGAGTGCAAAGAGGATGGAGTAGAAGAGCGGCAAAGGGTCATCACCGCCCACCGGGTGCCGGTTTCTTCAAAGCCCTTCAAACCAAGGAGTGCAGGATCCATCACCATGGTGAGCCCCCTTCATAAGTGGAACAAGCACCCTCTTGCCACCACGATGGGAAGGAAAGGCATGCGAGACCCGCCAGGGACCAACCTCCCCCCTCATCCGGCGCCCTCTGGGTGGTGCCCAGCAGGAAGAGATGTACCAAGTGACTTTCGGAGGTCAAGTTGGACAAGCCCCCTGGGAATAGGGTGCCAGGGAATGGCACCCCGGGCTTGGCGGAGCAACACTTCCCCACCGAACTTTCCTCTTTCTCTCCCCTTCCCGACCCCGTCCCAGCCCTGGAGGCTGTGCCCCAGGGCTGAGTGAAAAGAAAAGAGGATGGAGTAGAATTGCACGGAAAGTGTCGTCACCCCCCACCAGGTGCCAGCGTCTCCCCGCGTGTCCAAGCAAATAAGGGCAGGATCAACCACCACGGCGACCCCCCCTTCGTAAAGGGAACGAGCATTCTACTGCACCCGCGATGGGAAGGAAAGGATGCGAGACACGACAGATACCAACCTCCCACCCACCCTGACCCATGTCGGGCGGCAGAGAGCAGGAAGAGGGGGCCAAGTGATTCTCGGAGTCCCGATGGACACCTCCTCTGGGAAGCAGGTGCCAGGAAGCGGCACCCTGGCTTGTCGGAACAACCCTTCCTCACCAACTATCCTCTCTCTCTCCCCTTCCCGACCCCGTCCCAGCCCCGGAGGCTGTGCCCCAGGGTGGATTGGAAAAGAGGATGGAGAACAAGTGCGGGAAAGGGTCGTCACCACCCACCAGCTGCCGGCTTCAACCCACCCCTCCAATCTAAAGAGGGTAGGAGAAACCACCAAGGAGGCACCCCACTTTGTAACGGGAAAGAGCACACTCCTGCCTCTGCGACAGGAAAGAAAGGCACGCGAGAACCGCCAGGATCCGTTTTCCCCCCCAAATCCGCCCCCGTCAGGCGGTGCCAGCAGGAAGAGAGGGGCAATGCTGGGAGGTCCCGGTGGACACGCACCTTGGGGACAGGGCTCCTCTGAGCGCATCCATGACTTAGCGGAGCGACACTTCCCCACCAACCTTTCCTCTCTCTCTCTCTTTCGCGACCCTTCCCAGGACCGCAGGCTGTGCCCCCAGGCTGAGTGAAAATAGGAAGGAATAGAAGTGCACTAAAGTGTCGCCACCCCCCACAAGGTGCCGGTTTCTTCACACCCCTCCAAATCAACGAGGGCAGAATCAATCACCATGGTGACCACCCTTCTTAACTGGAACAAGCACCCTCCTGCCACTGTGATGGGAAGGAAAGGCGTGTGAGACCAGCCAGGAATTGAACTCCCCCCTCACCCGGCCCCCCGCCAGGTGGCACGCAGCAGGAAAAGAGGGGCCAAGTGAATCTCCGAGGTCAAGTATTACAGGCCTCTGGGAACAGGTTGCCAGGGAACGGCACCTCGGGCTGACGGAACAAAACTCCCCACCGACCTTTCCTCTCTCTCTCCCCTTCCCGACTCCTCAGAGCCCTGGAGGCTGTGCCCCCAGGCCCAGTGGAAAAGAGGATGGAGAAGAAGTGCAGGAAAGGGTCGTCACCGCCCACAGGGTGCCGGCTTCTCCCCGGCCCTCCAAGCCAACGAGAGCAGGATCAACCATCACAGCGACACCCCACTTTGTAACGGGATGGGCACCCTCCTCCCCCCGCAACAGGAAGGAAAAGCACGCGAGACCTGCAAGGACCGACCTCCCCTCCCACATCACCCCCGCCGGGTGGCAGCCACCAGGAAGAGAGGGGCCAAGTGACTCTCGGGGGTCATGTTAGACAGACCCCATAGGAACAGGGCGCCAGGGAGCGGCACCACGGACTTGGCGGAGAAACAATTCCCCACCGAACTTTCCTCTTTCTCTCCCCTTCCCGACCCCGTCCCAGGCCCGGAGGCTGTGCCCCAGGGCTGAGTGAAAAGAGTATGGAATAGAAGTGAAGGGAAAGTGTCGTCATCCCCAACCAGGTGCCGGAGTCTCCCCGCGTCTCCCAGCCAACGAGGGCAGGATCAAACACCACGGCAGCCCCCCATTCGTTATGGAAACCAGCACCCACCTGCCCCCACGTTGGGAAGGAGAGCAGTGCTAGTCCAGCCAAGACCAACCACCCCCTACCTCGCCCCATGCCGGCGGGGGACAGCAGGAAGAGAGGGGCCAAGTGACTCTCAGAGGTCCTTGTGGACACGCCACCTGGGTAAAAGGCGCTATCGAGCAGCCCCCCAGGCTTGGTGGAGCAACGCTTCTCCACCGACCTTTCCTCTCTCTCTTCCCTTCCCGACCCTGTCCAGCCCCGGAGGTTGTGCCCCAGGGCTGGGTGAAAATAGGAGGGCGTAGAAGTGCAGGAAAGAGTCGTCACTGCCAACTGGGTACCGGCTTCTTCGCACCCCTCCAAACGAAAGAGGGCAGGATCAATCACCACGGTGAACCCCCTTCATAACAGGAATGAGCACCCTCCTGGACTCGCGACGGGAAGGAAAGACGTGCGAGACCCGCTAGGGATGAACTTCCCCCGTCATCCGGCGCCCCGCTGGGCGGCGCCCAACAGGAAGAAATCGACCAAGTGACTTTCGAGTCAAGTTGGACAAGACCCCTGGGAACAGGGTGCCAGGGAGAGGCACCCTCACCTTGGCGGAGCGACACTTACCCTCTGACCTTTCCTCTCTCTACCCTTCCCAACCCCGTCCCAGTCATGGAGGCTGTGCACCTGGGCAGAATATTAAAGAGGATGAAGTAGAAGTGCGGGAAAGGGTCGTCCCCGCCCACAGGTTGCTGGCTTCTTCATGCCCCTCCAAGCCGAGAAGGGGAGGATCAAAAATCTTCGAGACCCCCAGCTTCGTAACACGAACCAGCCCCCTTCTGCCCCCTCGACCGGAAGGCCCAGGAGACTGGCCAGGGACTGACCTCACTCCCCAGCCAGCCCCCCGCTGTGCGGCGCCCAGCAGGAAGAGAGGGGCCAAGTGACTCTCAGAGGTCACTTTGACCACGAACCCTGGGAAATGGCGCCTCTGAGCGCATCCAGGGCTTGACGGAGCAACCCTTCCCCACCGACCTTTCCTCTCTCTCTCCCATTCCCGAACCCGTCCCAGCCCTGGAGGCTGTGCATCCTGGCGGAATGTTAAAGAGGATGGAGAAAAAGTGCGGGAAAGGGTCTTCACTGCCCTTAGGTTGCCAGCTTCTCCCCGCCCCTCCAAGCCGAGGAGCGCAGGATCAACCACCACTGCGAACCCCCCCACTTCATAACGGGAACAAGCAGCCTCCTCTCACCGCGACAGAAAGGAAAGGCGTGGGAGACTCGCGAGGGACCGACCTCCCAGCCCAACCCGCCCCACGACAGGCGGCGGACAGCATGAAGAGAGTGGCGAAGTGACTCTAGGAATTCACGTTACACACGCTCCCTATGAACAGGGCGCCACGGAACGGCACCCCCGGCTTGGTGGAACAACACTTCTCGACCGACCTTTCCTCTCTCTCTCCCCTTCAGGACTCCTCCGAGCCCTGCTGGCTGTGCCTTCCAGCGGAGTGGAAAAGAGGATGGAGAAGAGGTGCAGGAAAGGGTCATCACTGCCCACAGGGTGCCGGCTTCTCCCCACCCCTCCAATTCAAGGAGGGCAGGATCAACTACCACAGCGACACTCCAATTGTAACGGGAATGAGCACCTGACTGCCCCTTGGATTGGAAGGAAAGGCACGTGATACCAGCCAGTGACCAATCTCCCCCCCATAACGCCCCCTGTTGGGTGGCGCCAACAGGAAGAGAGGGGCAAAGCGATGCTGGGAGGTCCCGATGGACACGCCCACTCTGCACAGGGCACCTGTGAGCGCATCCAAGGCTTGGCAGAGCAACCCTTCCCCACCGACCTTTCCTCTCTCTCTCCCCTTCCCGATTCTTCCCAGCCCCGGAGGCTGTGCCCCCGGGTGGAGTGAAAAGAGGATGGAGTAGAAGAGCAGGAAAGGGTCATCACTCCCCACCGAGTGCTGGTTTCTTGAAAGCCCTCCAAACCAACGAGGGCAGGATCAATCACCATGGTGAGCCCCCTTCATAACTGCAACAAGCACCCTCCTGCCACCGCGACGGGAAGAAAAGACGTGCGATACTCGCCAGGGACCAAACTCCCCCTTCATCCGGCACCCAGATGAGCGGCTCCCAGCAGGAAGACATGGACCTAGTGACTTTAGGAAGTCAAGTTGAACAAGCCCCCTGAGAACAGGCTGACAGGGAACGGCACCCCGGGCATGGTGGAGCAACACTTCTCCACGGACCTTTCCTCTCTCTCTCCCCTTCCCGACTCCTCCGAGCCCTGCCGGCTGTGCTCCCGAGCGGAGTGGAAAAGAGGATGGAGAAGAAGTGCAGGAAAGTTTCATCACCATCCACAGGGTGCTGGCTTCTTCCCGCCCTTCCAAGCCAACGAGGGGAGGATCAACCACCACGGTGACCCCTAACTTTTTAACGGGATGAACCCCCTACTCCCCCTGCGACGGGAAGGAAAAGCACGTGAGACCCACCATGAACCGACCTCCCCACCCTCACCGCCCACTGCCGGGTGGTGGCCAGCAGAAAGAAAGGGGCCAAGTGACTCTTGGAGGTTCCGGTGGACACGCCCCCTGAGAAAAAGTGGTGTGGAGTGGCCCCCCGGGTTTGGAGGAACAACCCTTCCCCACCGACCTTTCCACTCTGTCTCCCATTCCCGACCCCGTCCCAGCCCCAGAGGCTGTGCTACAGGGGGGAATGTTAAAGAGAATTGAGAAGAAGTGCAAGAAAGGGTCATTACCGCCCACAGGGTGCCGGCTTCTCCGCCCCCCTCCAAGTCAACGAGGGTAGGATCAACCACCACGGCGACCCCCCACTTATTAACGAGATGAGCACCCTCCTCCCCAAGCGACGGGAGGGAAAAGCACTTGAAACCCGCCAGGGACCGACCTCCCCACCCACACCTCCCCCTGCCGGGTGGTGGCCAGCAGAAAGAGAGGGTTCAAGTGACTCTCTGAGGTCCTGGTAGATACACCATTTAGGAAAAATGCGCTGTGGAGCGCCCCCCCAGGTTTGGCGGAGCAACCATTCCCCACCGACCTTTCCTCTCTTTCTCCCATTCTTGACCCTTCCCAGCCCTGAAGGCTGTGTGGAGTGAAATGAGGATGGAGTAGAAGTGCGAGAAAGGGTTGCCCCCCCAACTGGGTGCCAGCTTCTTCACACCCCTCCAAACGAAAGAGGGCAGGATAAATCACCACGGTGAACCCCCTTTATAACGGGAAAGAGCACTCTCCTGTACCCGCGACGGGAAGGAAAGGTGTGCGAGACCCACCAGCGACCATTCTCCCCCCCAAAAACGCTCCCGTCAGGCGGAGCCAACAGGAAGAGAGGGGCAAAGCGATACTGGGAGGTCCAGGTGGAAAAGCCCCTTGAGGACATGGAGCCTCTGAACGTTTCCAGGACTTTGCGGAGCGACCCTTCACCACCGACCTTTCCTCTCTCTCTCTCTTTCCCGAACCTTCCCAGCACCGGAGGCTGTGCCCAGGGCTGAGTTAAATTTGGATGGAGTAGAATGCGGGAAACAGTCGTCACTCCCACCCGGGTGCCGGCTTATTCACACCCCTCCAAATGAAGAGGGCAGGATCATTCACCAGGGTGAACCTCCATCATAACAGGAACGAACACCCTCCAGAATCTGCTACAGGAAGGAAAGGTGTGCAAGACCCGCCAAGGCCGACCTCCACCCCATCCAGCCCCGAGCCGCGTCGCCCAACAGGAAGAGTGGGGCCAAGTAACTCTCAGAGGTCAAGTTCAAAACGCCCCCTGGGAACAGGGTGCTAGGGAGCAGCACCCTGGCCTTGACGGAGCAACACTTTCCCTCTGACCTTTCCTCACTCTACCCTTCCTGACCCCTTCCCAGCCCCGGAGGCTCTGCCCCAGGGTGGATTGGAAAAGAGGATGGAGAACAACTGTGGGAAAGGGTCGTCACCGCCAACCGGCTGCCGGATCCTCCTCGCCCCTCCAAGCCCAAGAGGGCTGGATCAACCACCACGGCGAACCCCCACTTTGTAATGGGAAAGAACACACTCCTGCCTCTGCGACGGGAAAGAAAGGAATGGAGACCCGCCAGGTACTGATCTCCCCCCCCAAAACGTCCCCTGTCGGGCGGCGCCAACAGGAAGAGACAGGCAAAGTGATGCTGGGAGGTCCTGAGGGACACGTCCACAGGGAACAGGGCCCCTTCAAGCAGCACCCTGGGCTTGGCAGAGCAACGATTCCCAACAGACATTTCCTGTCTCTCTCCCCTTCCCGACCCCATCTCAGCCCTGGAAGCCATGCCCCCGGGCGGAGTGAAAAGAGGATGGAGTAGAAGTGCAGGAAAGGGTCGTCACCTCCCACCGGCTGCCGGCTTCTACCCACCCCTCCAAGACCAGGAGGGCAGGATCAACAACCATGGTGAACCCCCTCTTCCTAATGGGAATGAAAAGCCTCCTGCCCCCGCGAAGGGAAGAAAAGGCATGAGAGACCGGCTAGGTACCGACCTCCCCCATCAATCCGTCCCTGGCCGGGGGGGCATTCAGCAGGAAGAGAGGGGTCAAGCGACATTCGGAGGTCCAGGTGCACAAGCCCCCTGGGAACAAGGCACCGCAGAGCTGCCCCCCGAGCTTGGCGAAGCAACCCTTCCCCACCGACCTTTCCTCTCTCTCTCCTGTTCCCGAACCTTCCCATCCCCGGAGGCTGTGCCCCCAGCCTGAGTGAAAAGAGGATGGAGTAGAAGTGGGGGAAAGGGTCATCACCCCCAACCGGGTGCCGGCTTCCTCACACCCCTCCAAACCAAAGAGGGAAGGATCAATCACCATGGTGAACTCCTTTCATAAAGGGAATGAGCACACTCCTGGACCCGCGACGGAAAGAAAATACCTGCGAGACCCGCTAGGGATGGACCTCCCCCACATCCGGCCCCCAGCCGGCGTCGCCCAACAGGAACAGTAGGGCCAAGTAAATCTCAGAGGTCAAGGTGGGCATGCACCCTGGGTAAAGGGTTCCAGGGAGCAGCACCCCGGCCTTGGTGGAGCAATCATACCCCACCGACCTTTCCTCTCTCTCTCCCATTCCTGACCCCGTCCCAGACCCGGAGACTGTGCCTCAGAGTGGATTGGAAAAGAGGATGGAGAACAAGTGCGGGAAACTGTCGTCTCTGCCCACCGGCTGCTGGATTCTCCTTGACCCTCAAACCAAAGAGGGCAGAATCAACCACCACGGCGAACCCCCACTTTGTAACGGGAAAAAGCAAACTCCTGCCTCCACGACGGGAAAGAAAGGCCCACTAGACCCGCCAGGGACGTTTCTCCCCCCACAACCACCCCCGTCGGTCGGCGCTAACAGGAAGAGAGTGCCAAATCGATGCTGGGAGGTCCTGGTGGACACGCCCCCCTGGGGACAGGGCGCCTCTGAGAGCATCCAGGACTTGGCGGAGCAACCCTGCCCCAACGACCTTTCCTCTCTCTCTTTTTTCCGAACCTTCCCAGGCCCAGAGGCTGTGCCCCCAGGTTGAGTGAAAATAGGATGGAGTAGAAGTGTGGGTAAGGGTCATAACCCCCCACAGTGTGACGGTTTCTTCACACCCCTCCAAACCATAAAGGGCAGAATCAGGAAGAGAGGGGCCACGTGAATCTCCGAGGTTAAGTTGGAGAAGCCCCCTGGTAACAAGTTGTCAGGGAACAGCACCGCGGGATGGCGGAGCAAGACTCCCCATCGACCTTTCCTCTCTCTCTCCCCTTCACGACTCCTCGGAGCCCTGGAGGCTGTGCCCCCAGGCCCAGTGAAAAGAGCTTGGAGAAGAAGTGCAGTAAAGGGTCGTCACTGCCCACAGGGTGCTGGCTTCTCCCCGCCCCCACAAGCCAACAAGGGCAGGATCAACCCCCACTGTGACACCCCACTTTGTAATGGGATGAGCACCCTCCTCCACCCGCGACGGGAAGGAAAAGCACGCGAGACCCGCCACGGACTGACCTCCACCCACACACCGCCCCGCCGTATGGAGGCCAGCAGGAATAGAGGGGCAAAGTGAATCTCTGAGGTCCCGGTGGACACGCCTCCAGGGAAAAAGGCGCTGTGAAGCAGCCTCCCGGGTTTGGCGGAGCAACCCTTCCCCACCGACCTTTCCTCTCTCTCTCTTGTTCCTGACTCTTTCTAGCCCTGGAGGCTGTGCTCATAGGCTGAGTGAAGTGAGAATGGAGTAGAAGTGCGGGAAAGGGTCGTCACCCCAACCGGGTGCCAGCTTCTTCACACCCCTCCAAACGAAAGAGGGCTGGATCCATCACCATGGTGAACCCCCTTCATAACGGGAAAGAGCACACTCCTGGACCCGCGACAGGAAGGAAAGGCATGCGAGACCCGCTAGGGACCGACCTCTTCCCAATCCGGCCCCCAGCCAGGGACACCCAACAGGAAAAGTTGGGCCAAGTAACTCTTAGAGGTCAAGTTGGACATGCCCCCTGGGAACAGGGTGCCAGGGAACGGCACCCCGGCCTTCACGGAGCAACACTTCCCCTCTTACCTTTCCTCTCCTACCCTTCCCAACCCCGTCCCAGCCCCGGAGGCTGTTCTCCAAGGTGGATTGGAACAGAGAAAGGAGGACAAGTGCGGGAAAGGTTCGTCACCGCCCACAGGTTGCCGGCTTCACCCCGCCCCTTCAAGCCGGAGAGGGCAGGAGCAACCACCACGATTTACCCCACTTTGTAATTGGAATGATCACCCTCCTCCCCCCGCGATGTGAAGGAAAGGCACGCGATAACCGCCAGGGCCTGACCTCGAACCCCACCCCATACCCTGCCTGTCAGGGGCGGGCATGAAGAGAGGTGCCAAGCGAGGCTCAGAGGTCCTGGTGAACACGCCCCCTGGGAACAGGGGGCCGTTCAGCGGCCTACCGGGCTTCACGTAGCAAACTTTCCCCACCGATCTTTCTTCTCTCTCTCCCATTCCCGACCCCGTTCCAGCCCTGGAGGCTGTGCACCCGGGCGGAATGTTAAAGAAGATGGAGAATAAGTGCGGGAAAATTTCGTCACCGCCCATCGGCTGCCGGCTTCTCCAAGCCTCTCCAATCCAAGGAGGGCAGGATCAACTACCAAGGCGACACTCCACTTTGTAACTGGAATGAGCACCCTCCTGCCCCTGCGATGGCAAGGAAAGGCACGCAAGACCCGCCAGGGACCTATCTCCCCTACAAACCGCCCCCTGTCGGGCGGCGCCATCAGGAAGGGAGGGGCAAAGCGATGCTGGGAGGTCCCGGTGGACATGGCCACTGAGGACAGAGCTCCTGTGAGCGCATCCAGGGCTTGGTGGAGCAACCTTTCCCCACCGACCTTTACTCTCTCTCTCCCCTGCCCGAATCTTCCCAACCCCGGAGGCTGTGCCCCCAGGCGGAGT
>PVKS010046786.1:0-13134 GCA_004027875.1 Aplodontia rufa | reverse complement strand
CAGATTTATTATCATATAGTTTATTGGACTAGAAATCTGACATGGATCTCACTGGGCTAAAATCAAGGTAAGGGAGGAACCATTTCCACTTTCTTGTCTTTTTTAGCTTCTAGAGGCTACCCATACTTCCTGGCCTGTGACTACTTTCTCCATTTTGAATACCAGTCACATAGCATCTCTCTCTGTCCCTGTTTCTATTCTCATATCTCTTTCCCTGACTTTCCTTTCTTGTCTCCTTCTGCTTATCAGGATCTTTGTGATTACATTGGGCCCACCAGGAAAATTCAAAAGTCTTTCCTACCACTCAACTGGCAACTTTAATTCACCCTTACCATGTAAGCAAACATTGACATGTTCCAGGGATTAGGACCCGGACACCTTTGAGGGCTCATTAGTCTTCCTACTATATCATTCAGTCTGTCTTTTCCAAATTATGAAAGAAAATGGAAAGTGTGCACGTATTTGCAGGAAATTGGACTTTAATTATGATACATGGGCTTCTAAAAAAGTGGAAAAGTTGGTTGTAAAGAAAATTAGAATTCAAAGTTATTTGAGAAGTGATTAAAAAGAATCCTGTGATACATCATTTTATTAAAAAAATTACTTTCCTAATGTCTTATTTTATAAATCCAAAGTTTCATATACTATAGTTAGTTAGCATTAATTACAAGATTACTAAATCTTAAGTATGGGTAAAACATTTTAAATGTTTGGAGGATGTTAGGGAGGGGAGGGGAGTCAAAAAACCATAGAACTCAGGGATACAATGAGAGAGGAGGAATAATTTCTAATGCTCTATATCACAGTAATTGTAGCTGATAACAATTAATTATATATTTCAAGATGGCCAGTAGAGAAGATTTTTAATGTTCCTAACAAAAAATAATGAATATTTGGGGTGATAGATGTGTCAATTATCCTACTCTGATCACTGAGCAATATTTACATGTACTGAAATGTCACACTGGATCCCATAAATATGTACAATGATTATGTATCACTTAATAATTTAATAATAGAAGCATTTTCTGACAATCTTCACAGAATTATAACCTTCACACACAAATGTATGAACCTCATAACTCTGATAGAAGACATAAAAAAGATTTGGGGCTCACTCAGCTAGTGAGCATGAAACTGGTTAAGAGCACACACTCAGGGACTGGGAAGAGGATGGGGGAGGGTTAGGGAGGACTAGAGGACAGAAGCGGGTGGATATGATCAGTGCGTGATATTTGCATGTATGGAAATGTCACAGTGAAACTCATTAACTTGTTCAATTAATATGTGTTCAAATCCCACCTCTGAAAACTTGAAACTGTGTGACCTTGGGTAAATTATTGGATTTCCCTGCACCTTACTCTCCACTACTCTTTTTTTTAGAGGGAGAGAGAGTGAGTGAGAATATATCATTTATTTAAAGAAAGAAGGACAATGAGAGAAAGGGAATGAGAGAATCATTTTTATTCAGTTTTTCATGTGGCTTTCATTGCTCCGATACTTTGTTGTGTATGTGGTGCTGGGGTTTGAACCTGTATCCTTGCACATACCAGGCAAGCACTGTAACCTCTGAACCAGCCTCCACTTCTTAAACTAAGTATGATAATGATAAATATTTTATAGGGCTACAACAAGGCCAAAATATTCAATATGAGGATTGAACCCCAGGACACTCTAACACTGACTACATTCCTAGCTCTTTTTACTTTTTATTTTGAGACAGGGTCACAGTAAGTTGCTGAGGCTGGCCTCAAACTTGTGATCCTCTTGCCTCAGCCTCCTGAGTCACTGGGATTATAGGTATGCACTACTATGTCCAGCATAGGTTCTCTTCTTAGCAGTACACACTGAGGCCTCTGCTTAGGTACAGGAGATATACAGGAAGCATCCTAACATGTGAATTCATTATTTTCAGGGCTTGAAAATGAAAGTGAGAACAGGATATGACCACTACAGGGAAAGCAGCTGGGAAAATATTAAATTAAGATAAAATTTGAGTCTTCCCTTGATAGACACCATGGTTTCTACTTGCAGGCTATTTGCAAGGAAGAATGACCTTCAATACTTAATGGAAGTGTGAATCATCTCCAAAAAACCACAGGATCTTACATTGAATATCTGAAAGAACAGTTATATTTGGTATCAGGGAACAATTTGTTTTTCTGCTCAGAATCTTGAAGTAGCTGGTTAGTTTTTCCTTTGGATTTTAATGGCTCTTCATAGCCACCTGAAAAAAAGCCAACCTTATATCCAAGGAATTCATGGCTCTGTATAAATATTTTCCCCTTTCAATGTTTCTACTTTTGTCTCACACAAATCTCTTCCACAGCTCACTACTCTGGCCCAAATACAAAACTTTCTAGCTAGGTTTTTCTGACCACCTTAAGGTACTGCCCTGTGTTAATTTGATATATTTCTTACCTAGCCTGGAGGCTACTGCAGACCAGGGACTCCTATCTTAGATATTAATGTATTTCACCACAGCAACTGGTATTTAATAAGCACATACTTGATATTTATTACAGAAATGGATTACCTTATTCTTCCTTTCATTAAATTCATTTCCACATATGAACCTATGATATGTCTTTTCTGCAAAGCTAATTTCTTCATTCAACTAATAGCTTCTTTCATAAACTTCCTGATTCAGAAGATAATGATGACATTGATGGATATGGAAAATTACCAGAAGCCACTCAGTCAGGCAGCAAACCCCCTACTCACCGTTTTGGAATCTATAGACTCAGGCCCTTATCGGAACCAACTATCCCCTTATCAGAGGATCCCCACTCTACTGAGAAACTCAGTTTAATCCTCACCTACTGAAAAACCCAGTTTAACCAGAAAACTATCACCTTAGCGTCCTCCCCACTCATTCTCTCTATATGTACCCCAGGCTGTAAGCAGCAGATGGTCACACAGTCCACTGGGCCCCCCTCCGCAGATTTCTCCTGAATAAACCTGTGTTACTATTTAGCCACTCTCCTCTCACTTTATTTCCTTCATTTTGTCTCTTTCCTTACAAATATTATACATCCTTTCTTCTTTCTTATTTTTTGGGGGGGACTAATAGGGATTGAACTCAGGGGCACTCTACCACTGAGCTACATATGTAGCCCTTTTTATTTTTTATTTTGAGACAGGGTCTCACACTAAGATGATGAGGAAGGCCTCAAACTTGCGATCCTCATGCCTCAGCCTCCCAAGTTGCTAGGATTATAGGTATGTGCCACCATGCCAGGCTTACATTTCTTTAGAAAGTTACACTTCTGAATTTATCTTGAGTTTCTGATTTTCAAAACTCTATACATCTGTGAAAATTCTCTCATTAAAGTCTTTTTCTGGAGGGCTAGCACTCGCTGTAAAACAGTTTTCAGACTGCTTACACCAATATACTTAATATGATGGAATAATATGATAACTACTTCCTACCTTCATGGTAACTGTGATGGTGCTATTTACATTTGCTTTATGCAACCAGCCTTGCTTTATCACGCCACCCTTCTGAGAACATAAGGAAGATGAGTCCTGAAATAGAGCAAAAGCCAGCAATATAACTAAAAAGAACCAATAAAAAATAAAAATTGAAATAAAAAGAAAATGTGTGGGATAACTGAGCCCGTCAGTTATCTCATAAGCCAATATTCAGGGGGCACACAGAACTAACCCCATTTTCTAATTAAAACATAAGGCTCACTCTCCACCATAAAGATGGGAAATTTGTGACTGTGAAATGAAAGTCCCTGTCTGTGCATACAAGAGGCACTCAATAATTACTGTACTGTATGGGCTCTCTTCTATGAAAATCTTCTATATTATGCAAACAATCAAAATGTACCTCAAAATGTCACAGACATCCGGGCCATCTGTCCCAAGAGGGATTTATTAGGAAGGAGAGTCCAGATGAATCACCATACCACATGCTCAACACAAGAACAACAACTCCATGCCTATCCCACAGGTGGGGGAACATGCTTATATACAAATCACAGCCCATTTCACTTGATTTCTTTCCCCTAAATTCCATTTGGAAATGTAACTTTTTCTTAATTAAAAACATTTGTTAGTTTGAAATCTGGTCACAGATAATTCAAAATCAACTCCTTCCAGCATCTTTTCTCCAAAAATTCTCTTTAGAATTTTTTTCAGCAGAAATGACCTTGAAGAAATCAGTGCAAGTTCCCCCATCATTACCTCATCTTTTTCACAGTCCTCATCAATTTCAAATACATGATTAGGAATCTTTTCTGGTCTCAGGGATTTGCTGAAAATACAAGAGAATTGTCACTGAACAGAACAGAAGCAAAACCAGCAACAATAAATGATAAAAGCAAGAAGAGCAGGCTTCTTTCTTTCACAAATAAGAAAATGTGGAACACATAAGGAGGAGAAATCATTTTGTCCTTTCAAAGACTGATTTCCCCACTGGGGTAAGTTTACATTGTTTTTTTTTTTATTTTTTGTGCGTGTGTGTGTGTGTGTGTGTGTGTGTGTGTTTGGTGCTGGCCTCATGCATGGTCTCCAAGTGCTCTACCACAGAGTTATACCCCCAGCCCTGTACTGACTTTTGAAAAATTCTTAACATTTAATTACATAATTAATGAGCTTCACCGTGACATTTCCATATACCTGCATTACTTTTTATGTTAAGGACCCCACTTGTGCAGCCAGCAGCAAAGATATAACTAAGCCAAGATATTAAGGGAGGGCAGAAGCTGCTAAAAGGAATGTATGCCAGAGCTCTTAGCAGTGATGGGACCGAATCCTTCCCCAAATCAAAAAGTGACGTAGTGTAATTCTAGATCTTCCATTTGTTTGCTTTATGAACTTGGACCAGTAATTTTAATACTCAGTTTTCTTTTCCAGGAAAGTATTTTAAAACCACAAGAAGCTACACAAATATCTTATTTCTCCCTTAAGTTTTAAAAACATTTCCTATATATCTTCTGAGGTTGGTAGAAGTGCAGATGATAAATGGAGAAAATGGAGTGTTCAAACAGGTGAGTGATTGGTCCAAGGTCATCTAGCTAGTAAATGGTAGATAAGACTTGAATTATGACAGTCTGCCTCCTAGCCCAGGGTGCTCATGATATTTCTTCAACTCACTTGACAGAGATGTACTTTTTTCAAGAGATGTCTGGGAGTCATCAAATTCAGCCAAATATCTTCTAGTTTTTTCACTGATATCACTAGAAAATGCTCATATCATCCAAAATCAACTAAAGATTATCTTATGATCAATACAGATACATCAAAGCCCAAAAGTACACTCATACAGTTTGGAAAGAATTTCAATGAGAAAATTTAAAACACATTCAATTAGTCAAAATACTGTATTTACCAAACATTGTGGTTGTTGGAAGCTTTCCTTTAGCATAAACTATAACTGAGAAGTTTCAGAAGTGGTTAAGAAAGGTAAAAGGTTTACAAATTCCCCTGTTGGTTTTCCCTGAATTCCAAAACTTACCATGGCAACATGCGGAAGTCCCCAGAGAAGTCTTCATACTTGTAGTTTACCACATGCCAATCCATGCTATAGGTTTTAATGCACTAAAATAAAATGGAAATATTTAACAGGAAAACTACAGATGTATCTATGTTTTAATAGTCTGGTAATATATTAATACATTTTTTAAACCACCTGGAAAAGGTTGGTACCGGGAGCTTCTAACAGGGCTTGACTTCCAACCCAACTAGTAATAACAAATCCCAATTCATATGGCTCTTTTGAATACTCTGACTCCAAGTCCAGGGAGCACTCAATTCCAAAAGAAAAAATACTAAGAATGTGCACTACTTGTGAAAATGTTTAATCTGTATTTATTTCACATCATACAGATATGTAATATAGATCAATTAAGTTTCATAATTTTATTTTTCATTTATCTTAAAGGAAAATATCTAAAATATTTTATGTAAACAAGTTTCTATTTGAAAAAATATATACATATATAACTAAATGAGATAAATATTCTTCTGTGGATGTTAAGCCCTTTACCTCTTTGACAAATAAACTCTGAGCCCTCTTTTCAGCATCTTCTGGTACAGTAGACTGCACTGTTCTGCGCTGACGACCTATCACTGAGATCTGAAAGACAAAGAACATTCTTGCTGTCAAGAACCAGCATGGAAAATGCAGTTTTTGTTCTTTAAAAAAGTACTTGTGAACTCACAGATATATCTTCCATTGGGAACATAAGCAGATCTCTGAGGGGGTCACTGTAAATCTGGGTTTTCCTTTGGGTGATAACATTCTCATAGTCCAGGGGCTCGACAACTTTGGCCTTTTCCTTTTTAAGAGACAAAAATAAAGATATTATGGGCAAACTTAGAAGAGGGAAATTCATCTATATATAGTAAAGGTATGAAGGTAAATATTTAGAAGAGGCATTTTTACAAGTGTCCATAACCACACACATATGCACACACGTGCACACACGCACACACACTAAACACATGCAAATAGAGTCCCCCTTGCTAAAAACAAGAGTTCTGGAGAAACAGCACTACACTATACTTATCTCTGTACCTTACAATATTTTTTGAACTTTATTAAAACAAAAAATGGTAGATTTGGAAGCCTGTGAGTTGCCATTTACTGAATACACACTATTCACTGGGTAACTGAAGGGAGAAAGTATCCACATTCACATGCCTTCTCTGTGCCAGGTACATGGTCCAAAGACTGTACCAAATTCCAGTAGAGCTGGGCAAGCATGAGTACTAGAGATGCTTAATCCTGTGAGTAGAGCAGAATGAGTCAAGTTCAAGAGGCACAGTCAATGGGTCCCTGGTGGACTGCTAGCTGAGTGGGTCACTAATAGCATGGCTCTAGCATTAGGTTAAAATTACAAGAAGCAGGGTCAGTGAAGCTGAGACATCCAGCTTTTATTAGCCCTTCCTACAATGTCAGGTACTGTGCTAAATGCTTTGTGAACATTTTTGCATCTAATACTCGTAACAACTCTATGAAAAAGGTTTAATCATTATTCCTATCTTACAGATAAACTCAGATTAAGTAATTTGCCCCCCTTCAGAGCTGGAATTCAGGGGCTAGAGTCATGGCTCAGCAGTTAGAGTGCTTGCCTGGCCTGTGCAAAGACCCAAGTTCGACTCCTACTAACCACATACACAACTGGGTGTTGGAAAAACCAGAACCAGATGAAAAATAAATAAAAATTGATTCTTTCTCTCCCTCTCTCTCCTAAAAAAGCAAATTTAAAAACAGCTGGAATTCAAACCCAGGTCTGTGGCTCCAAAGGTTCTGCTGTTTCTCCCTCCACACAGCCTTTTCTCTACTCAGAAATTCATGAAGAAATTAATGTGCAATGTACTAAACTTGGAAAGGCATCCCACTACTTAACCTTCCTATCATTTTTTCCTTTGTTGAAGGTACCATGATCTAACATCTATTTTGACCTCTCTGCTTACTTAAGGGCAGGGATCTTCATATATTTGATCACTCCTGTAACTCAGCACTTAGACTAGCATGTGGTAGGCACCCAATCATTAATTGTGGAATGAACTTTAAAAGATTAGATCAGAAACATGTCTTGACATGTTATTCTGAGCAAAGTTGGGCATCTATTACTTATTTCTAATAATGACATTTTATTTAATTTATTTGATTAAAATTTTATAATAAAAAACTGCATAAAGAAAACTCAAATTTCAGATATATTGAAACATCACCAGAGAAATGATCAATGTTTGAGGAGATAAATATGCTTAACCTGATGTAGACATTATATAATGTATACATATATCAAACATTATATGGTACCCTTATAATATGTATAGCTTTTAGGTTTTTATATCAACTAAAATTTAAGTTTTTAATAATATGCATTAAAACTTAGGGCTGGGATTGTAGCTCAGTAGCAGAGTGCTTGCTTAGCATGTGTGAGGTGTGGGGTTTGATCCTTTGCACCACATAAAAACAAATAAAATAAAGGTATTCTGTTCACCTACAACTAAAAACAAACTGTAAAAGTTTATCATCATAATGGAACCACAGTTAAATTTATATTTATGTACAGAGTGTTTGAAGCACTATTACTATATTCACACAATCATTTCAGAATGATTTGTATTTATGGTTCATAATAGGTCACAGCCATAATCCAAGTTCCACATCTGAAGGGCATCTCAGAGTTTCCCTTTTAAGAGTTCTTAGAAAAATTAAAGCAAACTATTCTAACCAATGAGAATCAATGTTCCACAAATCTAAAAGATCCTAACAAAGATAGATTTCAAGTCTTAACTTGGAAACATAAATCCATGTGATAAAAACAAGTCAATCAACCCTATTGTGTCTGTGGGTACTAATGCAAAAAGGGTTGAAATAGAAGAAAAATCATATTTAGAAAACTCAGAGATTTTTAAAATTTATTTTTATTAGTGCATTATAGTTTTACATAAAAAATATGGAATGCTTCACAAATTTGCATGTCATCCTTGCACAGAGGCCATGCTAACCTTCTCTGTATCATTCCAATTTTAGTACATGTGCTGCCAAACTGAGCACTTGGAGATTTTCTAATAGGAAAACCTGACCCCCTTGTGCCATACCTACCATGGACTCAAATAAAAGGATACTGATTTCATCTCCTAAGTCTAAGCCTTGGATCTATGACCAATTTCTCAGAGAAGGTGAATGAATAAAGCCCCATGTAAGAAAGCCAGCTTTACGCACTGAAAATAATTGTAAACTCTTTCTTTTGGTGCCAATTGTCTTCCCAACACTGACTGCAAAACCAGTCCTCAAATTCAATGTTTCATCTGTTGGAATTGGTACCTGTTAATCTGTCTGTACAATAATTTCACAAGTACCTGCTTTAAGTAACTTTGAAACCCAACAAAAATGTCCTCTTTCAGATTTCTAATGTAGCTATCAAATAAATATGGAAAAGTGTATCTCACAATGAATCATTTGTTTAAATGTACAGTAGGGGCCTTCTAAAAATGAAACGTACTAGCTAGCTCCCCACGCATTTTGAAGGTCATATATTCATGTTATACCAAACAGGGTTTCACTTTTCATTTAAACTAACTGAACTCCCCCTATTAGGAGATGTAGGCCCGTGAATCTGGCTTCATCTCTATAAGAAGAAAAAGGGACTGAAGCCATACATTTTCCTTCCGGTAGGATTCAGTTATAAACTGCAAGTAGCAGAGACCAGAGAAAGCTTTGACTTATAGAATTATTATGGTTTAATAGTGGCTCTTCACAGCAGTCTAGAGCATATTCCTTATTTAACTTTTCTATTCAGCTTTACCATTCTATTATTAGATTAATACAGACACCCTAAATAAAGCTTCTACCATACTTCAACAGAATTTTTCTCTCAGGTTTGTGATTTATCCTTTCTCCCAGTTTGTGCAATGATTGGCCTGCAAAAGTGTTTTCTTCGTAACTCCAGAAAGCTATCATAATAAATGGGACTTTATAATCATTTGAAAAATAGGAAGGTCTTACTATATACTTCCATATAGTTCTGTAACAGTGTTAAGTAAAAGGCAAAGGCATTTATTCAATCTGGAAAGTAGTGAGCATATGTTTCAATCTATTCTTTCTAAGTAGTGACAGGAAAACCATCAACCTAAATTTGGAACCTACTCAGTTTTCACCATGGGGAAAACAAAACAAAACAATCTGCCTTTGAAAGTTCTCGTTCATTGAGTGAATAACTTGCTAGTATTAGTATATTCCAGTTAATTCATTTAAAAATCATTTTGTAGTCTTAAGGAAACACTTTTCAAACATTTCACCTGCTTCTTAACAAAAAATCTGTCAAGTACACAATGAAAATACTACCATTTCAACTTTATATGTGAGGAAACTAGCTGAGAGGCTTAAGTTCATCTATCTACTAGCAACAGCAGCATCAGGATTCAAATCCACATCTTTTCTGGAAATTTTTTACTTTATTTACTTTTTGCAGTGCTAGAGATGGGTCTAGCACATGCTAGGCAACCACTCTACCACCAAGCCACATCCCTGGCCCCAAACCCAGACCTTTTAAACTCTGATTCTTTTCCTTTTCAGTACTTTACAAAGTGTAGATTTATTTGTATACAATCCTCAGATTTTTGCTACACATTCTGTACTATCACTTACTTAGTACTTTTCTTCAAGTTGAAAACTTTCACTTAAATACATTATGGATGGGGCTGGAGTGGTAGCTCAGCGGTTTCAGCGCTTGCCTGGCAAGCATGAGGACCCAGGTTCAAACCCCAGCCCCACGTACACAACTAAGTGTTGGAGCAACGAAGGCCACGTGAAAAACTAAATAAAGTTGTTTCTCTCTTTCTCTGTCTCTCTCACTGTCCCTCTCTCTTTAAAAAAAATCAGAAAAAAATATATTATGGAAAAAGAAAGCCTTATATTACTTTCATTAAAAACAATAAATCAGCATTTTCCTACCCTCTAGTAAAATAAAACTTTAAAATACTAATTCCTGGACCATGGTTTGGGACACAGTGCATTCTTCCATGTTTTTTCAGGCCTTTAAGATCCAAATCACCATGGACTCCTATATATAAAACCCTAGAACTGGGAACGAATGTACAATTCCATAAACTGAGAAAACTTTTTGATTTGTAGCATGGGAGAAAGGACAGACATCAAAAAAGAAACTCATCACGTTTTCAAATTCGAATAAGGTGTAATGTCATGCAAACTAATACATTTTTAGAGATGTTTTTGGAAGGGGAGGGGAGGGATATGGGTGGGTAATTTGGGGGCTCTTGGGGGTAAATCTAATTTTCAGAATCTATATATACATTATATTATTTCATTAGAAGCTTGTGTGATTGTTCAACAAATAAATTTCTGAATAAAAATAAAAGAAACTCATCAGTACAGATTCAGCCGCAGCCTGCTTCTTGGTTCAAAGATAGAAAAGGACAGAGTCTCTAATAGCATCACAACTTTGACTTTAGGATTCTGTGGTGGTTCTTCTACATCCATTGTACAGGATGACTAAAATAAATACATACATTTGTGCACATAGTCAACCACATAGCCACTTGTGCATTCAAAAGCACAAGTGACTAGCAAGCCTATTTATACCATCACTAGAAATGCAACCATATAATTTCAGTTTCATATAGAATACAATAATAATCCCATATTTCTCAATAACAATGCAAAATCAGCCTGCATTATTCTGCTAAGGTATTACAACAAAGGTCATCAGTTTACTAGTAAATCTTTTACTTTAGAAACTAGTTCTCCTCAAGAATTCAAAGAATGTCTCTTTTGCAAGTCTAAAATGAACACTGGCTTCATAGTATCCCTCATTTATCAAATTTGGCAGAAGACCAGAAAGCAGGCAGAAAGCTTAGCAGTAGGGTACAGGGCCAATTCCCAAACATCCTTGCACTTCCTCCTCTACCACCTCATCCTCCAAATTAAGTTTTGATGCACGAAGGGACATGGCAACAAATGGCTTAAGAAAATGATTTTGCCCAAAATTTAGAGGCTTATTTTGCAGTATTGTGGCTAGACTATAACATCTGAATATTAGAAAATAACAAATCAAAAAGAAAAAGAAAATAACAAATCTTAGGAAAGACTCAAAAAGAGGTGAGTCTCTCCTTCCCATCATTCCTGCACTCCTCTCACTTGGGATTTTCTTCAGAGCCCCTCCTCATTCCACTTGCCTTTCATTTCAGTCATCTGCAGCAGAGTTTAGAGTGCTTTCTCTAGAGAGTATCTTAAAATAACACTTTGTACTCAAAATGGCCACTGGGGGCATGTCATTTCCGGCAGCACAGAAAACAAAGCCAGTTTGGTTAAGACACATTTATTGAGTGCCTACTAAGGTACAGGTCCTGTGCCAGCCCCTGGTGATGCAGAAATGAAAAGAACCACACCTTGCCCTTAAGAAGCTCAAAGCCTAGTGGGGAAGAAAGATAAACCCAAGAGTTGAGTTGATCACAGTGAGGCAGAGAAAGCTAGGCACTCAGTGTAGACAGAATGATGTGGTGGATAAGGAGAAAATGAACTGATGGTCATTTTTCCTGAGAGGGCAAAAAGCATTCCACTGCCCTAAGTAAGCAGAGGTGCATATCAGCTTCACATCCCCCTTTACTAACAATCCAGACAGAGATTCCCCTCTGCTAATAAAGATGCTTGTGGCCCAGGATCAAAGACTAAGTGAGACCAGAATTTTGCACTCAAGCTCCTAGGCATGGGAGAGGGAAGGAAGGCAATGATTAAACAAAGTGGGAGAATATTAAGAGACTATAAGAAAGATAAGCTGGACCCACTCTTCGAGTTCTCAGCTCCAAGAATCTTTTCTCCTGGAGAAGTCTTTTTATTTCTATCCTTTCTTAAATAAACTCTGTTTGCCCTGCTTGTCTCGGTGTCCCTCGGTTTTATTCTTCGACCCCGAGAGGACACGAACCCAACATCCACACAACCAGCATAAGCAGGATCTGTCATAAGTTAAAATATGTGGCTTCCACACATTTATCATACTCTCCAATAGCCATGCATTCTTCCAGCAAGCAAATCTTTTTGCACAATACAGTGTGTGAATCCATTTACTCCTACTTCTATCAAGCAAAAGAATTTCACTACATGGGAACATGTGATCTCAGATCACCTTATCTTGTGGTCTATTTTCATTCATAAATTCTATAAGATCGGAGAGTAGGAAACTATTGAGAGTGGAATGTAAAGAGATGAGGAAGAGAAAAGGTTGTGCTGGAGTTGACAGAAGTGAAAAATGCTACCGCTAGAGACTAGAGATTTCTTTTTTTTATTAGAAGAATATAGAAATACAGTTGAGGGGGAAACATTATCAAAACACTAGCAATCAATGGTATAAACTTTGTTATCGAGGGGAAAAGCCAGATCATGAATAACCACCTTGGATTTTACCTATTGCAGTTTCCCCCAGAAGAACTCATGCGTTAAATGGGTGGTTCGTGGAGGAATGACATCGGCTTCTGGGATGGTTCCCCATCTTCCCAATCTCCAGACTCCTATGAGTTCTTCATACACCCTCCCCCCTCCCCATCCCCCTTCGTACACCCCCAAGTATCCTATAAAGCCATCCCCCTAATGCTCTGAAAGTCATTCAATTTGCAGTTTTGTTAGGTTAGCCGTCAGCCCTACTGCTT
>PVKS010046785.1:0-13136 GCA_004027875.1 Aplodontia rufa | reverse complement strand
AAAAATACTGATGTGCTTTTTCCCCATAGATTGTAAAATAAAAACTATAAACTAAAGAGATATTTCTCATCCAGCTAAGTGAACTTTAAGTATTTTAAAAGCATATGCCTCCTTTGGATAAAAATTTTCTTTCATAGAGGGTTTCGTATTAATTTTGATAGAATTATTTTCAGATTGCTGGCTCTTCAACTGTTGGTATAATTCCATGGTTAAGTTTTTTAATCCCAGCCTGTGGGTACAACAATCCTGTTTTCAAATGAAAAAAAGCACAATGACCAACTTGATTTTCAAGTTATAATTAGCTATGCTTTAATAAATAGAATGAGTGAGTACAAATTTCTAATTGTAGCTGATACATTTCTCATTTTGCCTGAATGAAAACTCTCAAGCTGTGTTCTTTCAGGTATTTTCATATTGTGACATAGAAATGTAGATGGCTTCTGAGGTGGTTGCACAATCATGTCATCCTACATACAGAGTGCTTCCGAAGCAGGATGATGTTAACTTCCAGACCACTGTGACAAATTATCAAGCACATGATGTAAAATAAACAGTAAATGGTTTGGAATCCTGCTGAGTGGTAAGGTGGCACAGGTGTCAATTTCAACTTCTGATAACCACAGGAAAACATACCTGATATTCTAGAATCTACGTTCTTTTTATGAATGGATAAAATTTGCATTCCTAAATATGAAATGTAAGTAATATCACAAACTTAGATTCTCAATGATATTTCAAATTTTCAGAATGCTTATTCTATTCCACTTATATAAACTTCCTATTAATATATACCATTATTTGATGAAAATAAAGAGCATACTAGAGCAAGACAAGTAGATACATGACCATAAAATCAACTGCTTAGTATGCAGAGATATGAGGATCACAATTTCAGCCCCAGACTCAGCAATTTTGAGATCGTCTAAATGACTTATCAGGAGATACTCACAATCGACCTTTAGTTCTCTAGTTTAAGCTGATTTTACTCAGCATAATTTCTTCCATAGCCATCCATTTAACTTCAAAGGCTGCAATATCATTGTTTCTAATTGCTGTGTAAAACTCCATGGTATATATATAGCAGTTTTTGGATCCATCATCCAGTAAGGGACATCTGGATTGTTTCCATCGTCTAGCAATAGTAAATTGTGCTGCTATGAACATAGTTATTGCTGTGTCACTATAATGTGCAGATTCTTAATCCCCTGGAAAAATACCCAGGAGTGGAATAGCACGGTCGTATGATGGGCTCATCCCTATTTTTTTGAGGATTCTACATTCTGTTTTTCAGAGGGGCTGAGTAAAATCAGCTTAACCCAGAGAACTAAGTCTCGAATGTCTCCACTCATCTGTGGAGCTTGAGACTAGACCCTGGTCAGTGAGAATGTTGGTCTATTATCATGCGTTAAATCCAGATAAGGTATAATGTTATACAACATAATCCTTCCTTAGAGATATTGTGGGAAGGGGAAGGGAGGGATAAGGTTAGGGAATTGGAGTGGGCGCTCCTGGGGTAATTTTAATGTTCAGAATCTATACACATTTTATATTATTTTGTAAAAATTATGTGTGGTAGTTCAATAAGAAATTTCTCAATAAAAAAAGAGTAATGGAAACCACATTAAGATACCACTTTACGGCACTCAGAATGGCAACGATGAAGAAAATAAACAATAATAGATGATGGCCCCTGATTCACATCAGCTTCAACTTACCATTTTCCAACTTAATTATTATTTTTATGTCTGTTTATGGAGTTTACAAATTTGAAGCACGTGGGATAAATTCTAGAAGTAGAATTGACTATGCCTGATTCACCCTTTAGTATTTGATTTATGTGCTAAATACTTTCAGATCAGTCTTAAGATAATCATCTTATTTATAGTTTTTATATCTCTTAGTAAAAGAATACTTCTTGAATATGAAGAAAAGAGATGCAGAAACTCTCAAAATAACATCTCAGGTAAGACATCTGACCAGGAATTAATCTTGGTGGACATATTTTAATTAAAACCATAAATGTAGGAATATTTTCATTACAAAAGTTATACTAAAATTCAAATAGTGAATTGTATTTATATTTTCTTGATTTCTTAATGATTTTAATTCAGAATTATATAAGGAAGTAATGCTACAATTGTACAACTAAATCAGGGTTATCTAGAGAAAATGTCCCATCACTTATTCTGGCTCCCAAAATCATCATATATTTTTCTAAAAAATATGAAAAATATTTTTCCATTGATTGTGGTATATTCCCTGAATACTTCCATTTTAGCAAATTAGACATTGTGGGAATAGGATAGAAGACCCTGAAACAAACCTTCAAATCTTTTTAATTGAGAAATTTATTTGTTGAACAATCATACACATTTTAACAAAATAATACATACTGTATAAAGATTCTGAAAATTGGATTTACACTCAAGAAACCCTCAAATCTTTAAACATCTGATTTTTGACAAAGAGGGATAAAATATGACATGAAGGGGAGACAATCTCTTCAATAAATGGTGTTGGAGAAACTGGACAACTACTTGCAGAAAGTGGAAATTAGACCCATATCTTTCTCCTTGCATGAGAATCAAAACAAAATGAATCAAGGAGCTAGGAATTAAACCAGCTACACTGCAACTGATGGAAGACAAATTAGGTCTAACACATCAACATTTGAGAGTAGGCAAAGATTTCTCTCAACATGTCTCCTAAAGTGAAGGAACTAAAGTCAAAAATCAGTGAATGGGATGCCATAAAGCTAAAAAGCTTTTGTTCTGCCAGGGAAACAATCAAAAGAGTCAAGAGGTTTCCAATGGAAATGGAGAGAATCATGGGCTATGATTTCTCAAACAGGGGCCTCATATCCACAATCCACAAAATCCTCAAAAATCTCAAATACTAAAACACAAACAACCCAATCAATAAATGCCCCAAAGAGCTAAATAGAATCTTCTCAACAGAAGACATTGATCAAGCAAATGAATACATGAGAAAGTGCTCCAAATCAGTAGTAATCAGAGAACTGCAAATGAGAACTACTTTAAGATCACCTTATGCCAGTCAGAATGGCAAAAATGAAGAAAATAAACAATAATAGATGCTGGAGGGGCTATGGAGAGATAAGCATACTAACATGCTGTTGGTGGAGCTGCAGACTAGTACAGCCCCTTTGGAAAGCAGTGTGGAGAATCCTCAAAAATTTGAGATGAGCCCAACATAAGATCCTGCTATTCCACTACTGGGTATCTATCCATGGGATTTAGAATCATCACATCATAGTGACACAGCTATATCTCTGCTCATAGCAGCTCAATTTACTACTGCTAGATGATGGAAATAACCCAGATGTCTCTCACTGGATGAATGGATCCGAAAACTGTGGTACATTTATACCATGGAACTTTACACAGCAATTAGAAACACTGATATTGCAGCCTTTGAAGGTAAATGTATGCCTATGAAATCAGTTATGCTGAGTAAAATCAGCTTTACCCAGAGAACTAAGGGTCGATTGACTCCACTCATCTGTGGAGGTTTGGATTAGACCCAGTGAAAAAGTTGGTCTATTATCATTTGTTAAATCCAGAAAAGTTGTAATGTTATACAATATAATACTTTTTTAGAGATATTGTGGGAAGGGGAATGGAGGGATAAGGGTGGGTTATTGGGGGGCACTCATGGGGGTAAATCTATACACATTTTATTTTATTTTCTGAAAACCTTGTATAGTTATTCAAAAATTTAAAAAAATTAAAAAAGAGTAAGAAAAGGGTAAATATTCAATTTTAAAAAAGAGATACTCACAAGGAAAAAAGGAAAAAAGCATTGAAAATGAATAAAAAAAATTCACAAAGGAAAAAGTAGTAAAATCATAAAAAAAAGATAAATGTCAAAGCAACAGAACTTATCTATTCAAATGTTGTACACTAGTGCTGTCATACAGCAATCTTCAAATAAAGAAAATGAAAAGGAGTAACAGTGGGTGAATATGATATAAAGTTTTCTAGAGGACATACTGCAGAGAAACAAGTTATTCATGGCTTCACTTCTAAGGTTCTTCTAAAAACTATGCAATTATTAACAAAAATTGGAAATGTTTTCTCATTAAAATATTTGAAAGAACAGATTCAGACCCTCCATTACTATACATAAAAAATAGATACCATGAAAAAGCCATGAGAAAAGAGGCTGCGTGTTTTCAATATTTAGAGATATTTTATTTTCAATAACAGATTTCAAAATGATTGCCCCACAGCTGAGTGAGAAGTCTTGTTCCTCTGCAGCTGGTGCTCTCCACATGCTGAACAGCCATATAGTCAAGGATCATTCTTTTATGATCAGTGAGAAAATTCAGACCTTAACACTTTTTGGATCCTCACTTTCCTTTGACCCTTTCTCCAATTTCCATTCTGCTCTCAATTTGCACCTTCCTGTCTGCTGCTATGCAGTGGAGTGGTGAAATCTAGGACCACACCCTGACAGCTTGAAGGAAAACCTGCCTTCCTTGCAAACATTGGTCTGAGTGTCCTGGAACCTAGCAAGCCTTTCAAGTCAGAGGAGTAGGAAATGAGTGAAAATGTTGAAATATTCTATAAAATCCTCTTCAGCAGCGACATTGGAACCCCTGTTCATGCCACTGTGAAAACAGTCTTTCATCAACATTCACCCTATCCCAAGATACCTGGTGAGTTCCCTCAGGAAATACCTTGGATAGGTGGGCCTGTTAACACACTGATACTGGGCTTCCATCACAAATATTTGTTAGTCCTATTTCTGACACCATGATACAGTACTTAGCATATGTCAGTTTGCTGACCCAGTGTCCTGAAATACATAGGGAAAATGCCCCGCATTTTGCACCTTAAATCACATGAAATAGTCAAAAAGTGCTGGTAGGGGAATACCTCATGGGTGGGAGAGGAGTTTTTTTGTTCTTCTCACCTACACATGCTAGGCATGGGGGCACACCAATCTCTGAAGATGTGACTTGCTCAGGCCATTGTAGAGGGAAAAAGCCAAGCGTCATTGGTGAGGGGAGATTCACACTCACAGTGACCATCCTGTGCACACAGTCTGGGAAATACTCCCTAATCCCATACATCCCCTTGCCCCTGGGATCCAGCTCTATTACCTGTTGTTGTTGTCACTATAATTCACGTCACATTGGCCATGAGTGAGCATACGCCGCCCTTTGGCCACATTTCCGGAACACACAGCCTTCTGGATCCTGCTCTCAGCTTTGTAGCCCACCTGGCCTCTGGGTGAGTGGAGTCCACAAGAACTGCCCCATCTAAAGGACAGGCACTCCATCCTCAGGCTGGTGTAGGAAGCATAGAGTCTCTGATAATAAGCCAGCACACCAACGCCTTTCCTCTTGGCAGAGGTCAAGGCTCAGAGACACCTTTCACTGGCTTGGACAGAAACCTCACCAGCGACTCAAATCAGGAATTAGATTCAAGCCAAATGTGTCTCTCCACAGTGGCCCAACAGCACAGCTCTGTGCTTTGGTAGCTCTGAACTCCCCAACAGTGTTTGCCAAGCGACAAGGCCAGATTCTGATGCACATGAATGCTCCTACTGGGTTCTAATTGGCTGAGGAGTGCAGCATCATTAGCATTTGCCTGTGCAAGACCAGCAGGAGACCAACTGAAACTCAGACTTTTCCTTCCATTGGTGAGCCTCAGCAGCTGTTGGCTGTTTGTCACACACTATCAACACTGGCTCTCACCACTATGGAAGCAGCCATGATAACTGAGGGGTTGTTTGTGAAACCTTTCAAGCTCTCTTTGCTTTGGCACTTGGGTTTGCAGGTTAGGTTGTCTCTTGGCCCTTGGTACAGGCCTGTCTTCCCAGTCTGTGGGATACTCAGGCAGGAAACATGCGCCTTTCAAGCCAGAGGGCACAAATGGACAAAGCACTCCCTCCAGAGAGTGAGGTAAAGGAGAGAAGGTGGTCTCTGTGTGGTAGGGTGCCCCTGGGATCATCCTCAAGTCCTGGGTACAAACCTGAGAGAAGCTTAGCTCTTGTTTAACAACCACTCCTCAGGTGTTTAGACATAGCTCCTTCCTTTATGCCCAGTCTTAAATGTCAGCCCTCCCTTTTTTTTTGTATTGTCCAATAATACCCACTCAGGGGAATTCTACTGGTTGGGAAAGATGCATTTTTTTTTACTCTTTAGTTAGTTGAGACTGTAGAAAACTCTATGATCTCTAGTTGTGAGGTGCTCATACAGCTGTATATTTAAATAGGAATCAACAGGGTGTAAGGGCTATGCACCAACATGTGGCCTTCCATTTGCACAGCCTCTGGGCAAAGTATACATATGAGACCCATCCTAAATTATGCAGGGCACTCCTTTCTGTGACTGCTGCAGGAACAGTTGGCTCCCTGTTGCTAGGTCTCCATGCCCAAATCTTTGACAATTTAAAATCTTTTGCCTCTCATATGTAACTTCTCGTTCATCTTGAGGAAACCACATAAGTGACCCAAAACATTCACTTTGAGTCAAGCCTACCAATTCTTTCCACAGTGCACTAATAGCACAGCTCTTCAGTTTGGTAATTCTGAGTTCCAAAACAGTGTTTGACAAAATGACGGAGCCAATGTAAAGGGCTTGTGAATATTTCTGATAAGTTTTTATTTTCAAGTTCTGATTTCTATGTGTGAAGAGATCATGTTGTTGTAGATTATTTTATCTTAGGGGTATGTAGCATTCCTTTCTAGTCAGAAAACCAGTACGAGGTTCACTACTTCCTGAAACTGTTGAAATTCACTTGGTTTGTCACAGCTTTGATGGATTTGCTATGAGGCCTGTCATCCTCAAAATTCTTTTGTCATTTATTGCTCTGTCCCTCTAAATTGATTCATCTTGCTGTCCTGTAGTGCTTACAAGTCACATTCATTGAGTCTGAACTCCCTTTCCTGGCTTGGCACATACAAGATGCACAGCTGCCTAAACAGTTTTTTCTCTCTTCATCTTGTTTCACAGATCCTTGGAACATTTCTAGTACAGTGAGTTCTTCCTGTGCTACAGCATCACCCCAACTCTCATGACACCTGTCTACTCTGCCTGTGCTACTCGGTGATAGATACTTCATCCCTTATCAGCCCCATGCTCACTGACAGGCTTTCCTTTATTAAACTCCTTGAGCTTAAAGGTGTCTCTGTGTGCTGGGCTAATTATGAACACCTTCAGATTGTATTTACTAGACGTTGCTGATTTCCTCTTGTCTGTAGTTGAAGAGCTATGCATGTCTCCCTCTATTTGACACATGCTCTCTGAATATGTGGCCTGGGTTGCACTGTTTATTTTGGTGTAATTAAGTATATTGCTTTGTGCATCTTCAAGATTTTGTTATATGTTGGTATAAAATGTGGCTTTTGTTGCTTACAATTCTCATCGATAGACTTACTTTTGCTAAATGATTCTTTTTGCTTTTAGGTATGTAGACATAAAACCATCTCTTGAACACTCTAATTTTTTAAAAATTTATTTCTTGAGGGAAGCATTGTTTTTAGAGTGATTTTCTTTCTGTACTTTTTTTCTTTTTACACTTGAAGAGAAGGACTGTCTCACGTCACAAGGTGGGTTTTAGTGAGGGAAGTTGGCTCAATCTCTCCCAGGGTTGATTGGGCTGGCCTGTGAGAAGTGGAGCATTTTACACCTCAATGTTGTTGGTCAGACCCTCCTGTCCAGACGGATGGCACCTTCACAAGGACATCTTTGATTCTCTGAACACCTCCTGTCTCTCTTGCTTCCATCTTACCACCACTGCCCCACTCAGACTACCCACGGGCCTCACAGAGCTGTCCACACCTGGAAGAGAAGCAGACTGTGATTGCAACATCCTGGTGCACGTGGCCACCATTCCAGACTGGCTTCTGCCACTGCAATGGTGTGAATGGGTGGTACAATTTCCACATTCATTTACTAACACTCCATCTCCCTGATTTGTAAATACCCATTATGAAGAGGCTTTTCTTCCATGCAAAGAGCAATAAAGTGAATTTTGTGTGCCTGTGTGGACAGCCTCATTTTCCAGCATGCTGTGATTTGATCATGTGATGTAAACAGTTGTGTTTTATAAAATTTCCTTTGTTTTCATTTTTCTACTTTGAATTGTATCCATTTGGACAGTACCTGAATAAATGAGAAGCTTCTATCATTGAACTGTGCAGGCAGTTACTCAGTGGAGGCCATGTGCCTCTCCCCATGTGGTGGCCCTGGTGGTGTCACCCTGGGTGCTACCTTTCCTCATCCCCATGTGTCTGTTCCCTGCTGTGCTACTGATGACTTCTGCCTCAGTGCACTTTCTTTTCTGTCCTCTGTCTCATAGCCTCATCTGCTAAACCCTTCCCTCCTCCTGACTCCTCCTCCCTGTCCTGTCTGGGTCCCAACTAGTCTCCCACTCCCCGGAGCCCTGGCCAGCCTTGGGCTCAGGGCCTTATAGCTGCACCCGGGTTGCCTTGCTGCCACCCTTTCTGAGTGACCAGGCACAGCCGGTGTATGTGCTGGTGATCTTCCACCTCTTCTGCCAGGCCACAGGGGAGTTGTGGTCACCCCATCTGATGTGTGGGTGGGGCCCTCTGTGTCCCCAAAGTCTCTGACTTTATCTCCCACTGCCTCCTGGCCCTGAGCTTGAGCTCCAGCATGCTTTCATGGTAGGTCAAGCCTGAGATAAACTGTAGGCAGTCAGCATGAAGCTATTTCCGGTACACAGCAGGGGTCAGCCAGCTTTTGACCATAAAGGGACAGATGTTAATTATTCCAGGCTTTGTGGGCCACAGGGTCTCTATCACAGACACTCAACTGTGCCTTATCCTCTCAAAGCAGCCATAGATATAGAAAGAGTGGGTGGGCCATGTGCCCATAAAATTTTATCTACAAGTAGTAGCAGTGGGCCAGATTTGGCCCAAACCTTGCAGCATGCCAACTTGGGGTATATAGGGTTGCTTCTGATTCTCTAACATATTGGAGGTTGATAGGGCATTTGGAACCTCAGAAGGGGAGTTTTGTAAGTGACTCTTATGATGATGTTTACCTGGGACCACGGGTGTGTGCCAACATGCCTGGAGGTTCGAGCTCTTTTTCTCAGTGCTGTGGGCTAAACCTGGACTTAGACACCTGCCCTTCAGTCAGGTGTTTTACCTCAGGCAGGCAGGATGGAAAAGCTCTTCATGTGGCTATGGGGTCTATCTCCATTGGCAGAAGTGGAGTCCTTCACAGACACTCAGGAACCTACTTGTATGTGGAGAAGCTGAGGAAGCTTGGCTTTGTGTACATACAATGTGGTAAAGAACCCAGGACTCCATCACTGTCAAGGCCATTATTTATTTAGCTGAGAGGTTCACAGGCTTGTGTTTCCCTCTGGCCAGGTGTTAATGCACACAAACTCTTGGGAGAGAATGAAAGACTGGGGGGAATGAGGACTTGCTTATGTCAAAAGAAACCTAACCAGGAATGTCACATGTGGAGAATTTGGTGTAGGGAGTTGATCACAAAGGTGACAGAAAGGCTAGGGTCAAAACGGGCAGTTAGATTACCCCAACATTTAGGAGCTGCAGAAAGCCACAAGCCGCATAAGCAGAAGGAAATGGCACTAGCCAGTCTCTCTTGCCAAGGTGCTGTGGCTGGGTTGACAGGCAGCCTACCTCTGCTAACATGAGGTCCTTGGCTAGAGACAGGTTTCTTCCTTCAGATTTTCATCTCCTATCAGTCCTCGCAGGAGCAGACCTAACAGAAAATTGGCTGCCAGGGATCTGGGAGGTCTAATGTGGTCTTGCAGTTGTGGTCAGAAGTGTCCAGAGCATGGGTGAGACAGGAGAAATATAGGAACCCAACCTGGAAGTAATGGACAAACCATACCAGAAATTCAGGCGTCCAGTTATTCCTCTGCCCTCTGCTCACATGATCATTGTTCTTTGTCCAGAAACATTGGGTCCCCTCTGTACCCTTGTTCCACTCTGGACACATTTGTGAGGTTCTTCCTGGGAAGGAGTGGCTGGTCTTCATCCTGTGCAGAGCAGATAAAGACCAGGGCAGGTTTAGCATATGATGCACCCAGAGGGTAACATGGATCTGCAGCCTGAGCCCCACCTGAAGCAGAGGCCCCTGTGTGGCCTCTGGGAGTCAATGGAACTGTGCTCTGTGTTCTGCCTTTGGAACCATCCAATGAGGAAGCTGCAGACCCTGTTCCAGGTGAGACCTAGCATTCAGAGGTGGCACTGTGCCTCAGGAGAGGTGGAAAAGCCTCCACACACATCTTGAAAACAATGCTCAGGTGCCCTGGACACCAGTATCTTTACGGCTTCCCACAAAATCCTTCCACCAAACTGCAATGGCCTGGTCAACACCCCCACACACTCCCCAACTTGGAGACAAACATCCTTACCTGATCCCAAGGGAAGGTACCGAGCACAAACCAAGACTCCCAGAAACATCATGCTACCCCTCAGTCTCTACTTCCTGCAACAACAAAGAGTGCCTCTCCTTCTGTTCTTGAGGCTACCCATATACATTCTGAAAGCAGCACCTCTACTGGCCTCCTCAGCCCTCTCCTAGCTTCACTCACATGCCCTCCCTCTACCTCTGGGTACACTGCAGGCCTCACTACGTGATGCGGGGAACAGCTTTGCAAGACAGCAGCTTAGGATACTGGCACACACAAGACCAGCCTCAAACCAGGTCAACGCAGGCACGCTTCAGGAGGTGAAAAATGTCCAGCGGCCACAAATCAGACAAGGAGTCACGGAGAGCAGTGCAGCACAACAGTCCAGGTTCGGGCTGACTCTTCCTCTGTAAATCCCAACCTTGCATGGAAGTCTGCTGTGTGAAAAATGCAGGGCAATTTCTGCCCCCTTGCAGGTACACCTTGAAAATCATGCAACAAGCCCCTGCTACAGTAGTCCCTGCACCAACAACCACTGCCTGACCTTGTGTCCTCAATGCTCAAGCCATCCATCCCACACCCAGAAACTGTTCCTGGTCCCCGAAAACCTTCACTGACCAGGAAGCACATGCCCTCCCCCATCTCTTGCCCACACTGGAGCTTCCCTACATCCTGCTGAGGCTCTCCAAGACACTGTATGTCTGCCCTTGGAAGCTAGGTAGGTCAAATTCACCAACTGCAGGCCTGGTTGTGCCAGCCACATGCAAGGGTGACTGTCACCCTCACAAGGCCAAGATGGGGAACATTGGAAAACTCACCAGTGCAGTAAGAAGAAAGAGGATCTCGGTGTGACCTCTCCCGCTGTTTCCAGTGTCAACATTCTGTTCTTCAGTTTCCCAGGACACTGAAGACAGCAGACGCATGTCCTCTTCCATGACGCTGGGTCTACTTCTGAAGGCTCCTGGATAAAATACCTCCACTTTCAAAAAGCCCTTGTTCCACGTGCCCTGAATTGAGGGCCTAGGGCCCAATGGCCATCCAAGTGTTTGGCCATGGGTGGGGCCATGGCGGTTTGGGCAAGGGCTGTAGCCTATAACTGGCATGGGTTCCACCTCCCTGTATCAATGGAAGAAGGAGAAATCAGAACATCAATGCACACCCCCTCGATTGTACTCAGCATTTACTGGGTCATACACGCTACAGCGCTCAGAGATGCTCACAGTGTCTTTTGGGATATTCGCCCCTCAGGATTCTTTGCAGGGCACAAAAGCTGTGCAGGCATAGGAGACTTTCAGGCTACGCAGAGGAGCCAGGCTGTAAGGCGGATTCAGGGAAGATGTAAGAAATGGCAAATTTACGAAAGTGGTAGTTGGAGCTCACACAGGGAGCCAAGAATCCCAGAAGCATTGGGGCCAGGACAGCAATGACAAGTGCACTCAGCAAGGCTGCGCCTAAGACAGTGTTGACGTTGAAAGTCAATTTAGAGGAAGGATTTTCAAAATGATGAGAGACAGGGATTCCATACTGGGTCCATACATTGGAGGTGAGTGCAGGTGAGCACTGAGGGCGCCTGCTATGTATGGAAAGGGAAGCAGTGTGGGGTGGCCAAGTTTTGTGATTTTTGCAGGATTTTAGAGCAAAGTTGATCCAGAGAGACCAGGCCAAACTCAGAAAATACTGTGTTGCTTGCCTTACATAATTTCCTGAAAAAAATCTTGAAATCCCTCTTCATTATTCACATATTTCTGGAGTAATCACTCTTCCAAACATGCATCCAGCTATTGGACCCATTGGGAAACACACACCTGCGTCATGATCGCTTTCTATACTCCTCTGTTGAAGAGTTGCTCATTTTAACGACAAATGTTCGCTTGACACTCTTCTGCCCTACATCCTTTGTCAGCTGTCCAGGTAGTGCGTTCACCCACGTACGTGTAGTACCAGGACCAAGCCACAACACTTGATTTCTAAACTTTCTCATCTCTTTTGTCCCACCTTTCCCATCTCAGTCTTTCCATGCATGATCACATACCCCATGAAGAAAACCAAAGGTTGATGCATGTGTAGTTATTTTGTTTCACCCTGACACCACCAGCAGGTTCCACAGCTGCAACTTCCAGTGGCCCCACAAATCACATCTCTTCTCTCCATCATCTCTTACTCTCCATTTCAAACACTCACCTCACTCGCATGCAATAACACTGTTCCTTAGATTGCCTGGCTTACACCCAGTGGACATTTACTCCTCAGGGATTTGCAAGCAGGGAATTGCAACATCAAATCATGGCCAGAAATGGGGAACTGGTGAAATTCTGTGAGCTTTCTGTTTTTGAACATGCATGCTGCTTGAGTATAATCAAAGTGCAAGGAAAAACTTCCTATGCCCTCAGTTTTCTTCTGGAAGGGTTGTGGTCGATCCGTGAGGGACATTCTGTCATGAACTAACTCCATTTCAAAGGTTTCTCCTGCTAATTCCATTACCTTGGTAATTAAGTCTTAACCATTTGGAAGACCCAGGGCAAATGGTGAGATTCTCAGAACCTAAAACTTCGGAGACACCAGGCCTCCCTGCCAGCATTTCCTCCGAGATATCTGCAGAGCCTTTGGCCAAGCTCCATGGCCAAGGAGAAGAGTTGCCTTGTGGAAAACACACCTCCAGCTACACCTCCCTAGCTTGGGTCACAGCATCAAAATTAACAAGTGTAATAAATACACAGGAATGTGAAATGAGCAACTGTGTTCCATCTTCCA
>PVKS010046784.1:0-13140 GCA_004027875.1 Aplodontia rufa | reverse complement strand
CTGGCTTGGGGGTGGGGATGGGTCCAGCGGGGCAGGGTGGATTCTGTTGAGTCTCTGAGGCTGTTGGGGCTTTGAGCTTAGGAAGAAAAGCCTGCCTCCCCCAGCCACAGACAGCAGGCCGAGAACACCTGTGGTCAGAGCCCAACTTGGTGCCATGACAGGGGACTGTCCCCAGCACATAAGCTGTCATCAGGCACCCTGTCACTGAGGACCCAACCTCACGTGCCACCCTCACCACAGCAGCCTGGGCTTCCCCTCGTGGCTTCCTGCACACCTCGGCTGCCCACAATGGCCACCGGGTAGGCCCTGGTCACCATGGCCCTCCTGCCGCCTTTGCAAGCTTTCTCCTGCACAGCCTGGAGGAGCCGGGAGAAAGGCCCTGGAATTATGTGGCTGGCGGCCCTGTCCCCTGCCCTGTCCCCCTGCCTCTTACCTTCCCACGGGGAAGGCGTGAACAAGAGTGGGCTCAGGGTGTCACTCTGCTCTTACACCGATCTTACGACAGGGAGGAGCTGATGGCAGTCTCAACCTCTTACCACTTACACAAGGTCCCTGACTTACAGTGCTGTGGCTCGAAATCTTTAGACGTGACGGTGGCAGGCGCAGTCGGTGTGCCGTGGAAACCCGACTGTGAATTCCGGCCGGGACCATGGCGCAGGCCTGGAATCCCAGCAGCTCGGGAGGCCAAGGCAGGAGGATCACAAGTTCAAAGCCACCCTCAGCAACACAGTGAGGCCCTAAACTTAGCAAGACCCTGCCTCAAATTAAAAAGGGAAATGGCTCAAAGGTAGAGCAACCCTGGGTTCAATCTCTGGTACCAAAAAAAAGAAAAGAAAAAAAGAAGAAACGAATGAATGTGAATCTGGATTTTACCCAGGCTGCTGCTAGGCAGAATGATCGTCTCTCCTGATGTGGGGCAGTGGCAGCAAGGTCGGCTCCTGCCAGCCGGGGGACTTGTGCTGGCCGGCCGGGCCCTCAGGAGCCTGGCTGTGCTCACTGCAGTTGCTTTTTTTTTTTCTTTCCTTTTTCTGTCTTTCCCTCCTTCCTTCCTTTCTTATTTTAAGTGGTACTAGGGATTGAACCCTGGGATGCTCTACTCCTGAGCCACATCTCCAGCCCTTCGTTAAAATTTTGAGACAGGGTCTCACTAAGTTGTTCGGGGCCTTGCTAAGTTGCTGAGGCTGGCCTCACACTGTGATCCTCCTGCCTCAGCCTCCCAAGTCACTGTGATTACAGGCCTGAGCTGGCTTCCATGCATTCTGGACTTACAATGTCTTCAGCTTACAGCAGGCTCCTCTGGTCATAGCCCCAGTTGCGAATCGCCATGCACCCACCTTGCCCCTTTCTTGGTCAGCCTGTATGCATGAGACCTCGCTCAGGTCCCTTGGCGTTGTCACCCTTTCAGACATGGGGGAACCCAGAAATAGGGGTTAGATGACCTGCAGAGGTCCTGCTGCCAGGAAAGGGCAAAGCGGGGGTCTCTGAAGCCTCACTCTGCCTTCCCCAGGTTACCCTGCCCCCAGTGTCTCCTCCTTTGGGCTGAAAAGCGCAGAGAAAGCCTGGGGACCAGGCAACAGGAAGTTTCGCTGAACCCAAGTGCCGCAAATTCTCTGAACATCAGAACACTGAGTTCAGAGGGCCCATTGGGGCTGGAGCAGAGGCTCAGCGGTTACCGTGCTTGCCTGCCACACGCGAGTACGCGGGTTCAAACCCCAGCACCACGTGCACAATGAAGTGTCAGAGCAACGAAAGCCACATGAGAAACTCAGTAAAATGGATTCTCTTCTCTCTCATTGTCCCTCTCTTTAACAACAACAAAGGCCCAGGGGAACTACTGGAAAATCCAGTGTTTTGTTTTAGAGCCAGGCACCTTCAATTTCACAACAGGGAAGCAAGAGGGCCACTTGGCCCCTCTAGGGAGAATCCCCCTGACAGAGCTGCGGCACTGGGAACCAAGGGAGCTGGAAGGTTCTGAGGGGCAAGGCCGTGTGGACACGTCTCTGCACGCTCACCACCTGCCACCCATGACTGAGGCCCCCAGCTGCTAACAGATGTAGGAAGAGTTTCCAGGATGGATATGTGACAGCTGTCCACTGCTACTCCCTGTCCCCCATGCCAAGAGGTCACGCAGCTCTGCATGTGTGGCCAACAGTAAGGACTGGAGCGCGGCAGCTGGAATGGCAGCAGCTCAACCCCAGGGGCCTCTGTCTCCCCAAGACTCCAGGGACTCCCTCCCTCCAGGGCTCCCTCGTCCCCCCACCTTCACCACTGCAGGTCAATCAAACGCCAAGCGCTGTTGTGGCCTCAGGGATCTCATGGTTGGGTGTAAGGATCAGGGAAGCCTGAGAAGGAAGGGACCAGGCCTCAGGAGTTTAGTGGAGTCTGGGGAGGCAACAGGGTGGGAGAAGGCCTTGCTGCTGGGGAGGCTGAGAACAAAAAGACCCCCGGAGTGGCAGGGTGGTGGGGTGGGAGGCCCGGAGTTTGATCCCCTGCCCTGGGGGGCAGAAAGAGAGAAGGAGAAGAAGGGAACCAGAAGCAGCTTCCGCAGAAGGCAGCCTGCCTGGGAAGCGCGTGGGAGGGCAGAGGCCAGGGAAGCAGGTCACCTGCTCTGCTCTGTACCCTAGCGCTGACCGCCATCTGCTGCATCTCCCATTTCCTGCCTGGCTTAGGTTGTGTCCCCACCAGCAAGCATGGAAGCCCCGCTGCTCAGCTCTGCTGCCGTTGGTGATGGTGTCGCCGGGTGCCCCGCTGTCTCCAGCGCGTAGCGGGCAAGGGCGGATGGCAGTGTCACATGGCTCCTCAGGGAGCCATGTGATCCCTGAGCCCACACATTTAATCTCCCCGCCTCTTCACACACTCAGCTGACGGTCTCCAGAGGGCCAGGGTTCAAGAGAATCCCCTGCCGGCCGCAGCCTCCGTATCGTGGAGGACTGAGGTCTTCCTTATTTCTAAGTGGCTAACACAAGACATCAGCGCTGGAAGAAGTAACAGAGCCTGCTCTTTTCCTTTAAAAGTTATGCTGCGTACTCAGAAGGGACAAGAGGGAAAGCAAAAGGACAACAGAAAGGATCGGGGTGTGGGGAGCTCCCCAGGGCCTGGCTTCAGAGCTAGAGTTCAGAGAAATGAGAGCATCAGCCATCCCCCGTCGTGGCAGACAGGGCAGCAGGCCAGGGAAAAGGCCCAGCCCCGACCTCCAGACGCTGCTTTTTTTTTTTGAGAGAGAGGGATAGTGAGAGAATCAACTTGACTTAGTTTTTCCTGTGGCCTTCCTTGCTCCAACCCTTTGCTGTGTATGTACGTGGCGCTGGGGTTTGAACCCGCATCCTCATGCACGCCAGGCAAGCGCCACAACAGCTGAGCCACCGCTCCAACCACTGCTTTTCAGGGAACTGAAAATGAGAACATTTCTGCGTGGAGCAGAGATGCCAGCTCTGCTGTGGCAGAGCTTAAATCCTACGGGGAGGGGCGCCCAGTGACGGACTAGCTACTTAATACCACCACGGGCTGGAAGAGTGCAGGGAGCTCAGGGCGCGGGCGAGGCTGAGGGCTCTGGAGGTCGGGGAGGCCGCGAGAGAAGAGACAATGGAGATGTGGATGGGGCCAAGGTGGGGACAGGAGCAGCATCTTGGGAACTCCCGAGTTATAGGGAGCTGAGGGCCTGGGAGCGATAGGCATGGCTTGCAGGTACACAGGAGGGCAATGGTGATCAGGGAAGACAGAACAGTGGGGGGTGGCAGACTGGAAGATTCAAGGGTCTGTTAAGGGGATGTCTGTCTCTGCCTGTGACCTTCATGCTGGGAGTGCCTTAGGTTTGAAGAAGCCTATTCCCTGAAACAAAGCATTTCTGAGAAATGACTGGATCCCAGTGTGGTGGTGCACACCTGTAATCCCAGTGACTCTGGAGGCTGAGACATGAGGATCACAAGGTGGAGGCCAGCCTCAGCAACGTAGGGAGACACTGTCTCAAAAAAACAAATATGAGGGCTGAGGATGTAGCTCAGTGGGAGGGCATCCCAGGGTTCAATCTCTAGGGCTGAAGCAGTGGCTCAGCAGTTATGGTGCTTGCCTAGCATTCACAGGTTCAAACCCTAGCACCGCACACATAATGGAGTGTTGAAGCAATGAAAGCCACATGAAAAACTAAATAAAATTGTTTCTTTCTCTGCCTCTCTCTTACAAAACAAAATGAACAAAAACCCCTCTGGCTTGAGGGACAGTGGGACCAGATGTCTTCTCCAGGTGGCCCAGGGTCTTCTCCAGGACCTCCCCAGGAGTCCCAGGCAGAACAGCTGCACAGATTGGGTAGGAGCCAAGGTCAGGTTGAGGCTTGTTGTCTTCCACCCCAGCCAACGGCCCCAGATGGTGCCAAGGAGGCACCATGAGGAGAGGTGGCGAGGATGGCCCAGGACAGGCAGAGCGAGCAGTCATGAAGGCCAGTTCCTAGGCTTGCTCTGAGGTGCCGGCTACTGCACATTTCCACGGCTCTGAAGTCGGAGGTCAATGAGTGTCAGGTCTGGACCAGCAGCACTTTCCTGGGCACACCAGGTAACCGTGTCTGGACCCATGGTGGCAAAGGCTCGTGGGAACTGGTGTCTGGGACCCTGGGCTGTGGTTTCTGGCTCATGGAACTGACTGGAGGCAGGCAGCCTGGGAGCCTTCTAAATTTTCAAAATAATTGTTTTTCCATAGACACCATTGGCCTGATGTCTGCGTGGACCCGTCGAAGCATCCCATTTACAGGAAGAAGCCCTGTCTGGTTCAGACAGCTGCTATCTGGAGGCTGTGACACAGCTGACACCGTAACCTCATCTCGGCTTTGGACATTTTGTGATTTCTTTTTTTCTTTTTCTTTTTTTTAATAAAGAGAGAGGGACAGTGACAGAGAGACAGAATCGATTTTTAGCTTTTCATGTGGCTTCTGTTGCTCCAACACTTCGCTGTATGTGATGCTGGGGTTTGAACCCGGGTCCTCATGCATGCCAGGCAAGCACCGTAACCGCCTAGCTGCAGCCCCATTTTGTAATTTCTGTTTGACAGTAAGTTCTAGACTCTCTTCTCTTCAGCCAGAGAATTTCCAGAAGCCTAGTGGCTCCTGTAAGAATAAAGTCAGGCCCAAAATCAGCTAAGCAAAGCTTTCTCTGGGATTCAGAGCTCTCAGGGCAAATTCACCGGGTCTACAGAGGGCAGGCAAGAGCAGCAGAACCACCCCTCACGGCTGGGCCGTGACTTTACCTGGGTGGGCAGAGGAAGTCCTTCGGAGATTGGTGACTGCCATCAGTCATCAGGCGATTAGGAGACGCCAGTTCCCTTCAGGTGCACGTGGGCCGCCTGGCACCAACCTAATAGCTCCCAAGCTGGGGGTGCTGCTGATACCCCTTGTGGGGACCATTGCTTCTCCCTGGGGTGGCGGGGAAGCACACCTGGCCTGCACGTGAGGGCACCAGGCAGAGGAGCTCGCTGACAAGGTCACCTGGTGACGTGTGGCGGCCAGCCTAGGACAATGACCCTCACCCAGATTCAGAGAACGAGGGGGATGTTGGCCTAATGACTTAACACGCTTGCAGCCACCTCCTGTCCATTGATTGAGCATCGCATTTCTTTCTTTGTGAATAAAGAGCACGTGGCTCAGAAGCTCGGGACCTTAGTCCTGTGCAACAGACTGTGCCCTGGCTCTCCCCACACTTCCTGCCCTCAGACTCCCTTTCTGTCCCCTTTCAGGACTGCAGGACGCCCTGCTGCACTGGACGCAGCAACCAGTGACTTGGGAGGCTGAGCCAAGAGGACCTCAAGTTCAAGGTCAGCCTCAGCTACTGAGTAAGATCCTTTCTCAAAATTAAAAAAAAAATTGAGAGGGACAGTGAGAGAGAGAGGAAAAGAGAATCAATTTTATTTGTTTTTTCATGTGGCTTCTGTGGCTCTGACACTTCGATGTGTATGTGGTGCTGGGGTTTGAATCCGCGTCCTCATGCATGCCAGGCAGGCAGGCAGGCACTGTAACCACCAAGCCGCAGCTCCAGTCCCTCAAAAATAAAAATTTTAAAAAGGGAAAAATGCCTGCAGACACAGCTCAGTGGTAAAATGACCCTGGGTTCCAATTCCCAGTTGAACAATAACAACAAAAAACAAAACAAAACCAAAAAAAAAAAAAAACAACAGAATTCTGACTCCCACAAGTCTCGTTTGTTTTCAGTATGAACCCAGAACCTTGCACATACCAGGCAAGTGCTCTGCCACTGAGCTACATCCCTAGCCCTTTTTTTAAAAACTATTTTTTAACAGAGACAGTAAGAAGAGAGAGAGACAGAATCAATTTTTATTTAGTTTTTCACGTGGCTCTCATTGCTCTGAGACTTCGTTGTGTACGTGGTACTGGGGTTTGAACCCGTGTACTCATGCATGCCGGGCAAGAGCAGTAACCTCCAAGCCACTGCTCCAGCCCCATCCCTAGCCCTTTTGATATTTTAATTTTATTTTGAGACTGGGTTTCTCCAGGTTGCCCAGGCTGGCCCTGAGCTTGCGATCTTCCTGCCCCAGCCTCCAGAATCACTGGTGTGGGCCACCGTGCACAGCACGAGCTGACTAACATGAAAAACAGGAACCCAGTGTAAGAATGGGCACGACGCAAACAGACACATCTCCAAAGAGGCACCAAGGGCCAAACAAGCACATGTGAGAATGCTAAGCATCGCTGACCACGTACCCTTCATACCCGAGCACTGCCGCCGGGAAAAGCAGAGAACAGGTGTGGGCAAGGATGCAGCGCAGCTGGGAGCCCGTGCATTACTCGAAGGCAAGAAAAACCGTTGTGGTTCCTCAAAAACCGAAAAGTGGGGCGCTGAGCAGTGGCTGGGCCGTTAAGGTGCTTGCCCGGCATGAGGAAGGACGGGGGTTCAAGCCCCAGCACCACACGCGTAACGAAGGTTGGAGCAACAGAAGCCACGTGAAAAACTAAATAAAACTGATTATTTCTCTCTCACTGCCCCCTCTCTCTAAACAACAACAACAACAACAACCCCAAACCTGAAAAATGGAATGAGCACTTGATCGGGCAATTCCCTTCTGGGTACGAACCCGGCAGAACTGGACGCAGGTCTCAAGGACACAAGGACACCCCCACACGCCTATTTTCCAGCACCACTACTCACCGGAGCGGAAAGGTGGAGGTGGCCATCACCAGACAAGCGAGTGTGGTACACAGCTAGCCAGGCGCGGTGCTGCCTGCCGGGAGTCCCAGCTTGGGGCCTTTGAGGCAGGAGGAGGGCAGCAGCTTAGTGAGGCCCTAAGCAACTTAGCAAGACCCTCTCTCAAAAAATAAAAAGGGCTGGGGATGTGACACTGGGCAAAGTGCTTCCAGGTTCGATCCCCAGGACTATCAATAAACATGTATGCATGGTGTGGCCACGTTATGGTTCAGATTAGGTGTTCCCCGAGGCTCATGTGGGACACAGTGCAAGAAAGCTTAGAAATGGGGCGGAGTGGTGGCTCAGCGGTTACGGTGCTTGCCTGGCATGTGCGAGGACGCGGGTTCAAACCCCAGCACCACACACACAGCAAAATGTCAAGAGCAATGAAAGCCACATGAAAAAGTAAATAAAGTTTCTCTTTCTCTCTCTCACTGTCCCACTCTCTTAATATAGAAAGAAAGCAAGCTTGGGAGTGAGCCAGGCATGGTAGTGCATGCCTGAAATCCCAGCAACTCGGGAGGCTGAGGCAGAAGGACTGCAAGTTTGAGACCAGTCTCAGCAATTCAGCAAGGCTCTAAGCAATTCCCTGTCTCAAAATAAAAAAAAGGGGGGCTGGGGATGTGGCTCAGCGGGGTTCAGTACCCCATACCAAAAAAAAAAAAAACAAAAAAACAAAAAACAGCTGAAACAATTGGGTTATGAGAACCGTAATCCAATCACTGTGCTGGTCCACTAATGGGGATTAAGTGGACGGTTACTAGAAAGGAAGGGAAGTGGGTCCCTGGAGCATGCCTTTGGGGTGGATATTTGGTCCCTGAAGAGCGGAGTTCTGCTTCCCAGGTTCCTCCCTCTTCCACTATGATATTCTGCCTCACCTCAGGCCATCTATGGACTGAGACCTCTGAAACTGCAAGACCCCAAATAAACTTTTTCTCCTCTAATTGTTCTTGTTGGGTCCTTTTGTTACAGCAGCAAAACAATGCTGACTAAAACACCATACAATGGAATATCACTCAGGGAGGAAGAGTCGTCTGGGGAGGTAGCTCAGGGGAAGAGCACTCACCTAGCATGTGGGAGGCCTGGGTTCCACCCTCAGCACTGAAGGACAGGAAGCCTACAGGCTGCCTTCGTTAATGGTCCCCTGTCCAGGGCCTGGGAGCTCTACAGGCTGCCTTTGCAGAGAAAGGGCTGGCAGGGCTCTGGCAAGGACCGAAGGTCCCAAGAGCTCACTCCATTCTAAGCCCTGCTTTCAGGTGGGACCCACGTGACCGCTTCTAGCCAACAAAGCACGAGTGACTGTCACTTCTAGGCTGAAGCTACGGGTGACGTGCCACATGGCAGCCTGTTGGCCTGGGCCCTGCATGACCCACAATGGACAGGTTGTGGGAGCAAGACAGCGACACACACTTCCTCTCTAAACCACTCCCATTGGGGCAGCAAGACTCCTGACGGAGTGTTCTCACAGCTTCTCAAGCAGGAGCCACAGGGCCACCCTGAGCTGAGAAACCCTGGCATCTTCACCAGGCTTCAGCGCCTCCATTTTTGTCCCTCAAAGTCAGGAATTTCACATTGTTCAACTTAACATATACAAGACGGCAGAAAAATTGGGTGCCTTCTATTTTTTATTTCCTTTTTGGGACTGGGAGTGGACCTAGGGGTGCTTTACCTCTGAGTGACATCTCTAGTTTTTTTTTTTTTTTTTTTTTTTTTTTGAGACAGATCTCACTAAGTTGCTGAGGCTGGCCTTGAACTCTTGATCCTCCTGCCTTAGCCTCCTGGGTCACTGGGATTATAGGTGTGAGCTGCCATGCCCAGGTAGGGCGCTGCTTTTTAACCACAGCGAGGGCAGGTTCTCTGCCAACCTTGTCTCTGACTCACTGTTGAGCCTCAGTTTCCCCACCTGTCCCTGCTAGGGCTCTGGATCATCCTGGCTTCCAGGACTGGGCTAGAGATGAGCCCTTGTTTTTTTTTGTGGTTTTTTTTTGTTTTGTTTTGTTTTTAATAAGAGAGAGGGTCAGTGAGAGGAGAAAGAAAGATAGAATCACTTTTATTTTTATTTTTTCCATGTGACTTTCGTTGCTGGGACAAAGCTATGTACGTGGTTCTGGGGTTTGAACTCACGTATTTGTGCATACCAGGCAAAGGTTGTAACCACTCAACCACCGCTCCAGCCCCCAAGCCCTTGCTTTGATGGGTCTGAGTTTCAGGGTCCACACACCCAACATCTCCCAGCTTCTTTGCAGAGGTGGCTTTTGACCCCAACCTTGACCCCCAGCTGTCTTGAGGACTCTCGCCCCACTGTCTGGTGAGGAGCCATCTACTCTGACCTAAGGGGCTGCAGACAGCCACACTCGGTGACAGACACACACTGCCCAGGTGGTCAGTGACTATCCCCAAGTGAGGTGGCTGGCTGGGGCCAGGGTGCTTCTGGGAATCCCAAACATCAGGAATCAGAGCTGCTCTGAGCATTAAGCTTTATTTAAAAACTCGTCACAGAATCCCCTCACCTCCACCTGGCAGATGGCCTGGGCCCACCTAGCTGCCCAGCCTAGGAGAGTGGCCTGAGCCCCTGAAGCTGAGGTGTGGCAGGGTCTTCCATCAGGGCACTGCCTGCCAGGGTGGGGCCAGAGGTGCTGACAAGAGCACCCTCTTCCTCCAACGGTCGATCCTCAGGGCTTCTGCTGTGGGACACGGGGCCAGGTGATCTGGGGTTCTGACCAGATAGGAGTCGGGGGTGGGACCTCCACTGGCAAGGCCTGGGGTGAATAGGGGAGGTCAAGGGGGAACCTTGGAGTCAGGGTGTCCACAGATCCAGCCTCAGCCCCTCCTGCAACTCAGAGTCAGGGTCACCTTCCTGGGTAAGGCAGTGCAGGTGGCAAGGAGCAGTGGAGTTGGAGGGAGGCCTTCTCAGGGGTTAGGGACAGGCCCCTGCACTCCCCAACCCGCCCCCGGGTCCCCAGGCCTGCTACACCCCAGCTGGGGCAGGACGGGGACCATACCAGGCGGGAAGGACTGGCAGCAGACAGCTTGTGGTACTGGGCCTCAGAGGAGACAGAGGACCAGAGGTCAAGGCTCTTGGGGGCTGTACTTTTCTCGGATTTTGGAGGACGGATGTCCCAGCCCAGCAGACAGTGCTGTGGAAAGCAAGGGGTTACAGGTGCCTGGCCTGGTGTCCCAGCCCTGGAGGTGCTGATCCCAGCCAGAGTGGAAGAGACCCGGCAGTCACAGTCCCCCAGGGCAGGGGCCTGTGTTGTAGCCATTGATGGCCCTGGCCTCGCCTTTCCTATCCCTGCTGATTGAGCCATCAGGACCCTGAGGGTGGGGGGGGAGGGCACAAGGCAGCTCTGCCCCAGCACCTAACACAACCACTTCACTGACTGCTCCCCTTGCCCCCAACACCCACGCTGCAGAGAAGCCAGCCCTCCTCTCCCCCTCCATCCCCAGCTGCCCTCTCTCCTTGACTCCCACGCTAGCTGAGAACAGGAAAGGGCATTCCAGAGGAAGCAATCCGGAAGCAGAAAGATCTGGGTACACAGGGACTGGAGCAGTGGCTCAGAGGTTGCAGCGCCTACCCGGCATGTGTGAGGATGCAGGTTCAAACCCCGGCACCACGTACACAACGAAGTGTCGGAGCAACGAAACCCACATGAACAACTAAATAAAATTGATTCTTTCTCTTTCACTGTCCCTCTCTTTATTTAAAAAAAAAAAATGACCAGCGTTGCCTGGGCCTCCCTGGAGTCCCGGCCACAGCCCCACCCAGCCTGGCTGCTCACCCGGGGCAGAGCCAGAGTGTCGGATGCATCGAAGCTCTTCCGCCGGTGGACTTGGTACTGGTGCGGGGGGTCCAGGACGGACAGCGGGATGCTCACCCTGTGCAGGTACAGTGAGTGCACTGGTCGGCCTCAGCCCCATCTCTATCCCGCTCAGAGCCAGCAGGGGCCAGGCTCCGCCCCCTCAGCTGCCACCCCTGGCTCCAAGTGCCCCGTCCACTCACCTGACCTGTGAGGGCTCCATCAGGGCCTTAGGACCCCGCTGGTCCCGCGGTGTTCCGCACAGGCGGCAGGGGACTCCGGGATCCAGGGGCACTAGGAACAGGCGCCGATTGACACGGTAACAATACACACCTATGAGGCCCAGGATGAGCAGCAGTTTCCATGGGCCCGGGACTCTAGATGTCCCCAACCATATGGGCCCATCCACCCTTCCAGAAAGCAAGGCCTGAGTCTTCCTCCCAACCCCTTCCCTCTCCCGGCTGGCACCCACACATCCTTCTAGGGGCTCCAGGGCTGGAACAGGGCCCAGCAGTGCCTGCCCCGAAGGCTGCTGGGGAGGGTGTCACACAGGCCAGGCCTCAGCTTCCACACCCCTGCCATGGCTGGTCCCAGGCTTCCCTCCCGAGTTCCCGACAGCTCAGGGGCCTCCTTGTCTGGGGGGGCAGGCAGGGCAGAGCACAGCGAGGCCACACTCACATTCGTGGTCCTCCTCTATATCCATGCTCTCACACAGGCCGAGGAACTGGGGGCTGAGAGAGAGAGGGTGAGCGGGTCACTCCATGGCTCCCCCAGCCCCCCGCCCCCCGGTCCCCCAGCCCATCCCTGCTCACTCAGGGTGACTGTAAATGCACTCCTCCTTGTTGGTTTCCCTGAACTTCTGCAGCCTGGAGAAGAAGGCCTCGGACTTTTTGGTGATGGGAGAGCTGCTTTCCAGAGACTCTGTAGGGGCACAGCACAGAAGTGAAGGCACGGGCAGGGAGGGCGGCCACCCGCTGAGGCTCAGCGCCTCGCACCCCAGCCTTTACTGCTGCACCCCACACAGACCAGAGGGGACCCTGCAGCCACCACGGCTGCGGGTTTGGACTCGGCCCCTGTCTGCCCTTACGACAGGCCAGAAGTTGCTCTGTGCTGGAGAAAGCGCCCCGCGCTAGGCAAAGCCAGGCTCACGACGAAGCCCTCACCGAAGAAATGAGACAGGAAGCAGGAGAGCGAGGAGAACTTTCCAAGTCTTAGGCAGAAATGGGATCATGGAGGGAGGAGGGAAAACGGAGGAGTCAGAATGCTGAGCCCTCATTTGCTTGGGTTTGGAGGTTGGAACAGGTAAGAGGAAACAGCAGAGGAAGCTGGGAAGGAGCAGCCAGGAAGACCGAAGGGGGTGTGATAGGAGAGCGCGTGGCCAGAAGTTAAGGCAAGAGCGTTTCAGGGAGGATGAGAGGAGGGCTGTGTCAGGGGGAAGGTCAAGGGGAAAACACAGTGTAAGAAAAAGTGATGGAGAAGACTGGCAGGTGCTGCACACCTGCAATCCCTGCAGCTCAGGAGGACTGCAAGTTCAAGGCCAGCCCCAGCAACTTAGGGAGGCCCTGAGCAACTTAGCGAGACCCTGTCTCAAAATAAAAAATAAAAGGGGCTGGGCATGTGGCTCAGTGGTTAAGCACTCCTGGGTTCAATCCTTGGTACCAAAAACAAAACAAAACAAAACAAAAAAAAACACATCTTTACTAAACTATCTTTGGTGCAGGATCAGGATGCACAGAATATTTGTGAATATATGGTAATGCAGGGGACAATTAGGCATGGATAGTGGAGATGGCAGCACAGCATCAATGTCCTTAATGCTACTGAGCTGCACAGTTAAAAATGGCTAAAATGGCAAACTTCACGTTACATACGTTTTAACACATTCACAGAATGGGCAACAACAAGGCAGGGAAGGCCAGGGGTTTGGGGAGAGCTAGAAGAGATGTCCCTTAGCTGGGTGCAGTGGCACACACCTATACTCAACAGCACAGGAGACTGAGGCAGGAGGATCCCAAGTTCAAATCCAGCCTCAGCAACTTAGCAAGGACCTAAGCAACCTGATGAGATCCTGTCTCAAGATAAAGAGGGGCTGGAGTGGTGGCTCAGTGGTAAGGGCGCTTGCCTGGCATGCGTAAGTACGCGGATTCAAACTCCAGCACCCA
>PVKS010046783.1:0-13129 GCA_004027875.1 Aplodontia rufa | reverse complement strand
ACCCAGATGTTTTGGTTGACAGGGAAAATATTACTGACATGGAATCTAACCAGTCATCCCACAGCCTGCAATTCTCTAGGATTCTCTTCAAGCAGAATGAAGAAGTGGTCCTTTATCCTAATACCTAAGGTCAGAAACTCCTTGGAGAACAAAGATGGTATCCAAAATCTTGCTTATTCCTTCTGGCAATGTTTAAACGGGAATTAAGATGTTGTATTATCCTTCTAAAGAGGATTTCAGCTTTTAGAAAGATACCTTTTTGAATAAGGTGCAGGCAGAGAACTGCAAGGAGGAGAAAAGCATTGGGCTAAGAGTCAGATACATGTGTCTCATCCTGGGTCAGCCACTAGACAACTCAGCCAACTGAGAAACTGGCAAGAAGCTCTCTAAGTCTTAGATTCCTCTCTACAAAGTGATAGAATTAAATTAATTAACCCTGAAGCTTCTTTCAAGTCAGTGTTCCTCTAGTGGGTTAAAGCTGCAGAAACACCCAAATATCTGCACTTCAATACACTCCTGAAGTGCTTCTTATACACACTCAAGTTTGAAAACCATTGCCTGAAGATCGAATAGCCCATGATTCTGCACATTCATTGAGCAACCAGCTAGATTCTCAATACTATCTTAAGCATTATGGAGAGCGTAATATGAAGCCCCTCTCATTAAAGAAAAGGTATCTTCCTTAGGAAAAGATTTACATACTTCAAAGATTACCAAACCATATCAAATCATCTGCAATTAGCATTAAATCAACTGTTGAAAACCTTTAGAACTGAAGGAGTACAGAGGATGCATCATCCTTGAGGGCTGAGATAACAGAGGCAGTGTGGGGATAGGAGACAAGAGACTGAGTGGGGCAGGGACTAAAGCCTGGGCAGGAATGGAGCCGTGACCAGTTGTGGGGCAACGGGAAGGCCTCTGGATAAGAAAGGAATGGGCTGCCAGAGTGAATCTCCAATGCATCCTGTCTGAAAACATGCCCACCCTCCTCCTCCCATCAACAACTCCTCTCCCACCAAAGCCAGAATCATGGGTTGCCCTTGTCCCCCTTCCCATTCTCCCTCGCCTATGTCCAGTTCCCATGGCCACTTCCAGTCCATTTCTCCAAGAATTTTCTCTGCTCCATTCTTGCCTCTGCCCTTCACAGCCTTGTCACAGGCCTTTCTGCTGGCAGATTCAACACTTTCAAACCCATGCTGCACCTGCTCCGTTCACCCACATGATTGACACAAAACACAACTCAAACCAACTTCCTCTTCCCCTTAAAACTTTTGAGATCCACAGTTTCCTTTTTCCCTTTCCAAAGGGTCCACAGAAGTCCTAGAACTCTTGCAAGCACAATTTCACAACCATAGGCTTAAAGGTCGAGTCCAAGTCCCTTGCCACGGGCTCTGGTTGTTCATAAGCCAGTCCCTGAGCACCGAACTCCGTGTCCCTCATCACCATACAGTATCTCATCACGCCTTTGCTCATGCTGCTGCCTCAACCAGGCTCTGACCATCTGCTCTGTACTCCAGGATATGCTCACGCACACCCCCTCATGTGTATACACTGTACACACACACGCATACACGCACCTCATGTGTATGCACCTGGACAAATATATGCACTCATACCCCTCATGTGTATGCACACGCCCCTCATGTGTATGCACCCTACACATACATGCATGTGCATGCAGCCTAGCCAACTCCTATTCATCTTTAAAGATAAAAAGCAGGCATTAATTCATGCAAGGAAGCATTTTCTAATGTCCTCTCTCTCCCCACCCCACTCTCTGTCTCTCAGGCGTTAGGTCCTCTTTCCTTCTCAGCCCCCAACCTGTATGTACACCCTTCTCACTGTACATGCCACACTATTATAAGAGCCTATGTGCATCCCAAGGACAGACCCCACATCTTCCCAAAAGTATCCCCAACACATGGTATAGTACCTGATGTTTAGAGGTACTCAATAAATATTTGGAGAAGCTAATAAAGAGCCTAGAAAATGTGGCTGGAACATTTTATTTACAATAGTTAGGAACAAGGAGCACAGATGGTTTCAGTAAGTATAAAATGAAGTGACCAAAGCAATCAGTATGGACAATCACTGAGGCAGCAAAGTGCTGACTGCATTGCAGCAGAAGGAAAGAGGAAGGAGGGTAGGCATCCATGAGTTTTGTTTAACTCAGTGAACACTGATTTTAAAAAGAAAAGGCATGGGGTTGGGGATTTAGCTCAGTGGCAGAACGCTTGCCTAGCACGCGCAAGGCCCCAAGTTTGGTCCTCAGCCCTGAAAAAAAAGAAAAGGCAGAAAGCTAACTACAGACTCTCCAATAAATGCTTACTGAATTGATAGACTTATTGAGCAACTCTCATAAAAAGCAAAGTGCTAAGCACAGTCCCTGTCCTCAAAGAACTTGCTGTGCTACTGAGGATATAAGATCCATCAGAATCAAGGCAGAACGTGAGGAAAGCTCTCAAGACAGGCACAAGTAAAACACCCAGTGAAAAGCGAGAGGATTTTGTTGAGGCTGTAAGAGAAGATTCATGAAGGAGACAGCCTCCGAACTAAACTTTCCACAAGAAGCTGTAGCAAGAAGGTAGAGCAGCAGGCCTGTGCAGAGAACAAAGCTACGGTGGAGGTGCAGGCATTTCTTTAAGCACTGGAAGACAGTCTGACTTGACAAGAACAGGACAGGTCAGAGAGGGAGGAATAGTAACTGTGACTGAAAAGATGAACACCAAACAGCCAAGAGCCCTGGCTGGTAAGCTGAGAAATCCCGCTGCTTTACAGGCAGCGAGGCGCCATGGAAGTTTCAAGTGAGGGAGAAGCATCCTGCTTCAGACAGACGATTCTGTCATTTCTATAGAATGTAATGGGTCTCAGGTATGGAAAATGCCAGTCAGGGACCTGGGACAAAGAACAATGCTGAATAAAAGGCACTGCCCTTCAAGAGCGAATGAGCAATAAAACAACAGGCCAGCAAGTATGGGAAGAGTTGGAATCAGAGCATAAATGTAGGGTCAGACAGAGCACTTCCTCCTTTAAGATAGACAGGAAGAAAGAGAGAAGGGATGGGAATGCACAGGAATACTGAGCTAAAAATAGCAATGATCGGGGAAATTTTATCAAAGGATCAGCATTCACGATCAGACTGCTGTCTGCTAGGAGCAAGAAAGCCTGAGGAGCTGGGGGTGCCAGAGTGAGCCAAGAAATGAATGAAGCCCCTCATCTCTCAGCCTGAAGTTAGTCCTGAGTTTTGTTTTTGGTTTGTTTTGTTTGTTTGTTTGTTTTGATACCAGGGATTGAACCCTGGGGTGCTTAACCACTGAGCAATATCCCCAAGCCTTTTTATTTTTTATTTTGAGACAGGATCTCACTAGGGTGCTTAGGGCCTTGCTAAGTTGCTGAGGCTGGCCTTGAACTTGCAATCCTCCTGCCTCCTGCCTGCCTCAGCCTCCAGAGCCACTGGGCTTACAGATATGTGCTACTGCACCCAGCCTGAGTCTTGGTTTTGTAGCCTGATGAGTGTCCCCAGCACCCAAAATTGACCAAGGGACCCAATATAAAGGTGAAAGTTGAAACTGAGAAAAAGGAAAGAAATCACAGGAAAAGAAGTAGGCCCAAGGACAACCCTGGATACAACCTACAGGTGGTCAGTGACAACAGAAAGAAGCAAGAGCAGAAGTGATCAAAAGCGCTACAGCAGGACGAGGGCAAAATTATGTTGCGGAACCTGATAGAAGAGAAAGTACAAACACACCAGCTATGTTTCCCATACTTGCTGTCAACAGTAATGACTGATGAATGTGATCCTGAGATACAGCAAAACATGAAAGAAAATAGCCAAACCCTTTAAGTCTTTCATACTGAAATTTATGATTAATATATAATAACCTGAGTTGAAAATGAACCAAAATGCTGATTAAATAATCTCCTTTTTTATCCTCAATAATTCCTTCCCTGAAATAACTATTTTGCCCTGCAAGTATCCCTTTAAGAAGGCTGAGAATCAGATTCAGAATAAGCACTGGGTAATCTGTGGTCCCACCCTCACCCCCCACCACCACCACCTGGGGCTTATTTTTATCTTGTGCCTAATGATTTTTAAGCAGCACAATTTGAATGAAAATCATACCAAATAGCCATCATTATTTCTTCCTTTCTCTTATAATAGATTCTTATCAAATTATAGATTCTTGGTCAACTGAAAAACTAAGATTGATGACTAGCCAAATACATCTCCCCAGACAGCTGCTCTGGCACTGGTGTTTGCCACAACAACGGGTTCCAGCACCCAGACTGGCCACGCTGCCAACTCACCTGCATAAGTTCGTGGCTTTGCAGAAGGTCATTCTCCAGCATCTCCTGGGTGAGGCGCCCCATGGTGCCATAGAATTCATCTGCTGTTTCACAGCATTCTATTTGCCTAGATGAAGAAAAGAGAGACAAAAGGTCTTGTTTAGGGCACTTGTGCTGTATAAGAGGTACAAGATGCACTGCCTCTTACCATCAACCAAGTTAGCAATCAACAGAAACCTAAATCCTGGGACACACTGTATATGGAGAAAAGATCAAAAATACCAAAAGCAAGCTGCAGCCAGTGGTACGCACCCATCATACCGGCTATGGGTGGGGGCGGGGTGTGAGACTGAGCCCAGGAGTTCAAGACCAGCCTGGGAAACAGCGAGACCCATTTAAAAAAAAAAAGAAAGAAAGAAAAAGCAATCTAGAGTTGCTTGTTATAGTATGCACTCCCATCTTCCCTACAGGTCTCCCCAGCATCAGGGGCCTCACTGTGGCTCCTCATAGTTTCCATTTGACACATTCAACATCTCAGAATACCCACCACTGACCAGAAATTATAACCACAAAAGTAGGGACTGAAGAACAATTATCCCCTCCTGAGAATCTCTTGCTATTAATCTGCAGTGACAGCATTAATAGGCAGAAACCAAACCACAGTAGAGTTAAAAGATGAAAATATAAGAATTTCACCAATCCACAAAATGTTTTCACACGTGGAACTTTCTCAGGTCTTCTCAGGGAAGAATCTTACACCTGGTAACCTGTGAGTCAGGTTAGACTAATCTTTCCTCTAAATCGAGGAATAAGGGGATAGTTCAAATCAAAGAGCACAGGGTATTTCTGTTTTATCTACTACAGTGTTATTTGCACAGGTGGCTAGATCTATTTGCCCACCAACCATAGACGTATGCTTTGACATGCACTAGTTGGGTAATGTTCATAGAATCATTCAAAAAAAGAAAATGGTGAAGAAAAAACCTCAGGCTCCAGGGTGCTGTGGAGGGTGTTTACCATCGTGTACATATATAAATTAAATAAACTACTTAAGTCTCATTACAAAGATACAGTGTAGTGTGTGGGCATAAATGAAAAGTGGTTAAGTTTACCCTGGGGAGTGAAGAAGAGAAAAAGTGCTTTGAAAAATGCCCTCCAGGCTGCAAGGAAGAAAAAACCATTCCAAAGACACCGATGCAGGAAATAGCAGGCCTATCTGGGGAACTTCAAGTAGCTCCACAAGACCAGAAAGGGGTGAATCAATGCACAGCCAGAGGGAGCCAGAAAAAGCTGAGGCTGGAGAGCCGTAGACAGCAGATGGCAAAGGCCTCGCCTGCAGGCTGAACCTCTTCAGGACACAAGTGGCTGAAAGGATTTTAATAGAGAGTGAGAGGACTGGACTGCTGTGTCGTTGGCAAGGTGGGCCTAGAGGTAGCATGGCAAATGTGGGGTGTGACTAGAGACAGGGAGGACACACCACAATGGACCAGGCATGTGGCAGTGAGGGAGCAGGGCAAGAGAGTGGCCAGAGAACAGAGGACAAGACAAGCTAGTGCAGTGAACTGATGATCTACAACCTTCAGATTCCAAGGCACCCCTAGGGTGAGTGGAAGGAAGAAACCCCCAGCTGCAGAAGCAAGGTAAAAGGAGATGCCCCACAGATAACCACGTGCAAGGCACATGTGTTGCTCAGGTACACATCACCTGGAGATTACCTTTACGGTTTTTCAGATAGAACATTTGTGGGGAAATTACAGGCACTAGAGTCAGGAAGATCAAGGGTTAAGTCAGCTCTGCTGCTCATGACTGTGTGACTGTGAACAAGTAAATTTACCTTCCCATGTAGTTTTCTCACTTGAAATGACAGGGGGGAAGAGCCCCACCTACTTCCATCATTGGGAGAACCGAATGAGGTAAGGTGCGTAAACTACGTAATGCAATGATAGGCACTGTCAGCCTTGATGATGTATGTTGGTAGCCTTCCCTTGACCCTCACAAGTTGCAAGCTCATAAGATTGACAATTATGATAAGCAAAAGTTCTACCAGACTGATTATATGCATATACATATATATATATATCATATTCTGAACTTCACAAATATTAACCATTTATTATCAGTAGACTTGCATAATTAAAAGCACAGATTTGAGAGCCAGGATGCTCAAGTTCAAAACCAATCCCTTCTACTTATGAAAAAGGTGACATTAGGCAATTCACTGAATCTTGTGCCTCAGTTCTCACATCTGCAAAGTGAAGACAACAGTAGTATGAACCTCTTTAAGATGAAGGTGAAGAATGACTGAGCTAATGCAGGGAGGACTTGGAACAGTGCCTGTCCACTCCAGGCACTCAGTGAACTTGGGCTCTTCCCTGCAGCTATTCTTATTCCATAAGAGTGGCATCCCTGGGATTACCATAGGAATAAATTCTAGTCCTTCAGATAATGATGGCTATAAAGCCAGGGTCGCCTCTTTTCTTCCTGTCCCATTATTAAGAAGTAACACAAAGGTGACTATCATTGTCCCACCACGTGCTTTTACTATTTTAAAACCGCAAAGCAGTCACCCAGTAACTGGTCTGTCATAAGCAGAAAAACTACTGAAGCTCAAAAAGCGTATAAAGTATAGCAAGTTAGAAACACTTGACTACAGAATGAGGTAGATACTGGGAGAAAAAGAAACGCAAACAGCCCACTAAATCCCACGCGGATGAATCGACTGGCCTACTTGAAAGCAAAGTGCAACAGACAGACAAAGGAGACAGCTCTGTGATATTTTAAAAAGTTACACACGATAATGGTTATTTAATCCCTGAATAGATAATTAGTAGATATTTCTTTGCAAAAAGATTTAAAATGCTGAAAGTCTCCCAGGAAACAAATTATCATTAATTAAAAAAAAAAAAGGCTTGTTTGACGGTGCTTGCCCAGCATGCACGAGGACCCAAGTTCAAACCCCAGCACCACATACACAGCGAAGTATCAGAGCAACAAAAGTGAAATGAAAAAGTAAATAAAAATTGTTTCTCTCTTCCTCTCTCCCCCACACTGTCCCTCTCTTTTAAAAAAAAAAAAAGGCTAGTTTAAAAAGTTGTTGAAAAAAAGACACTGCCAGTGGTTTAGCAGTTTTCTGATATTTTGTACAGGGGTACTGCTATGGTTTGGCTATGAGTGTCTCCCAAAAGCTCCTATATTGATACAGCCTAAATAATCAGATTATGAGAGCCATAACCTAATCAGTCCATCCTAATTTTCATGGAATTACTAGATGGTGACAGTAGGAACGGGGGGGGGGGGGGGGGGGGGGGGGGGGGGGGGGGGGGGCATGGCTGGAGGAAGTTAGGTCACTGGGGCCATACCTTTGGGGATTACACCTTGTCCCCTTGGCTCCTCCTTCATTCTCCTTGCCTTCTGGCAACCATGAGCAGAGTAGCTTCCCTCTACCACACCCTTCCACCATGATGTTCTGCCTCACTTTGGGTTCAGAGCAATGGAGTTGGCTGACAATGGACTGAAGCTCTGAAACTGTGAACCGAAATATATTTTTCCTACTTTTCTTGTAAGGTATTTTGGTCACAGAAACACAATGTTCACTATTACTCACCCAAGTCCTTCATAGCTCTAGGAAAGAAACACTGAAAACATCTCTGCTTCTTAAGTTAACTGTTTTGTCCTAATGCTCCTTCCGCTACCCAAAAGGTACAGTGTTAATATCTTAGTCATAATAGATCAGAGATAAGTGGAACTAACCTATCTTTTTCAGTCCTGCTACTAGTAAGAAATGTAAGTGAAATTTATTTGATAATACATTTTGGCAGAACCAAGTTTAAATATGGAAATAATTCTTGATGAAAGGAAAAGGGTTCCTAGGATCTGCCATTGACTGTGTACCAAGCACCATACTAGGCATCTTACACGGGTTATCTTATTTAATTTTTTCACAGTCCTGAATGGCAGAACAAAGAAAATAATAATAACGATTCATAAATAATCCAAAGTGTGATGTAAGCCAACAAATTCACCAGCTGCTCTTCAGATCTTCCAGTTTCTCTCCACCTGAGTTCCCCTCCTTCCAAAACAGTGTCCAGAGGATGCTGACAACGGGTTCGGCCAGGACACACACACTGAGGACGAGGAGAGAACCCTCCTCTTCCCTCAAATAGATTCCCTCTGCCCCCGAATAAGCAAGGAGGAGCCAGCTAAGCTTTCAGGAGGCTAAAGCAATTCAAGAAAGTTCACGACTTTCTCTTCTCCTCACACTTAAATATCAATGCTTCGCACTTAAGAGCACAAAAACTGCTTGAGGCCTACAACATCACAGAGTGGAACAGAAAGGGGAAATTACTTACTCTCCTAATTTTGCCCAGATGGCTAGCGACACCCTTAGGATGATTTCCGAACCTTCAAAGAAGACCGAATCCCAGATCTTTAAAACTGTGTGATTAGGCAGGCACGTGGCAAAGAGCGTCAGAAACCACTGCATCGTGAAAACGTTCGTAAGTGGGGGCTCGTATCCACCTGAAACAAAACAAGCACAGAACTGACAATGTGCAGGATGGGATGGACAAACACCCTCTCTCAGTCTTCCATGTCCACTCAGATAGGTTCTATTTCTTGACTTATTTCTCCATTTTAAATCCTGGTTCTTTCCACCTCTTATTCCTTCCAAACTTCTAGAAGAACATAAGTGTTTTTAATAAAAATCCAATTACATGAGCTTCACAAATTCTTTGACACTTCAGAAACATTAACTTAAAACCCCTCTGGCTCCACCTATAATAGGTGCTAGAAATTAAGGAGAAAGTTTTCCTCACCAAAAGCAGGATAAAAAGAAAGGATTTTAGCCATACATGGTGACACATGCCTATAACCTCAGTTACTTGGGAGGCTGAGGGAGGAGGACAGCAAGTTCAAAGCCAACCTCAGCAACTTAGCGAGACCCTGTCTCAAAACAAAATATTTTTAAAAAAAAAGGGCTGAGAATAGGGCTCAGTGGCAAAACAACCCGGGGTTCAATCTCCAGTTAAAAAAAAAAAAAAGAATGAAAGAAAGGAATTTAGCCTTTTTTTTAAGAGAGGGGGACCATGAGAGAGAAAGAGAGACTCAATTTTATTTAGTTTTTCATCTGGTTTTCATTGCTCCAACACTTAGTTGTGGACATGGTGCTGGGGTTCAAACCCGCATCCTCGCATATGCCAGGCAAGTGTCATAACCACCAAGACACCACTCCAGCCCGGATTTTAGCCTCTTGAACACAAAAGCTATCAGATTTTCAGTCTTATAAAGCCTACTTTTATACAAATGTGGCCAATAAGAATAAAATTATTCATTATAATTTGCCTGTCTGCTTTTTAAATTTTATATATATAATTCTCAGAAAGCTAGCTGGAAAATCCCAAAATATTTAGAGATTAAATATTAAATGTAAAAATATTTTTAACTAAATTGTATATAGTTTTGAAGAAAGATCTGGGGTTTGATTCCTTTTGAAATTTCCGAATTCACCAAAAACACAGTACTCCCACTTCCTATGGTACTGTAAGTGTATATTTTATTGAAATATAAAAACTTTAGATATTTAGACTGATCTTCCCTCCCAATTAGTCACTATGCACAATTACCCAAGTATGAGCAAAAAGAGATCTGCTTTCCTGCATTCATTTTCTTCCTTCTTACCCATGAACAAACATTTGCTCAGAGATTAGAACCAGAGGTTATTCGTCATAGCCAAGAGCCACAAAAGGGAAATCACATAGCTCAGTAAAGTGTGTCTGACTACAGAACAGGCAAAACTAGTCTGTGCAGAAGCACTGTGAAATTCACATAGGTATGCAGTTACACTGCATAACAAATTAAGTGTGAAGATTATTTACACAGCTAGAAGAAAAAAATTGACACACCTAGCTGTCACTAAAATTTCCCAGTGTATTTTAATCAAAGATTAGATCCTCAGAATCCTTTAATATGCTCCCAGAATTAACTGTGTGGGTCAGACTAGTCTGCAAATGCATGATCTACAACAGGTACAGGCAGCCAAGTCCAGGAAACAGCAAACTTCTGACTATTCTTTCTGGTCCCGAACACAGCTGCAGAAGTGTAGGCAATGGGTGTAATTGCAGCATTTAGCCCAGGTACTGCCAAGGGCTGATGAGGCCACTAGATGGCAGCAGCTCTCGGAGCTACCCTCCCAGAGCCTCAATGGTTTGGCAAAGCCCATATGGGCTAAATGGAAACTGCAGCTCAGCTTTAAACAACTCCAACAGGTTTGGTGCCAGCTTAGAGCACTTTAACCACATTTTACAACACATACACCATTCTTCATCTAGAGTACAATTACTTCCTGTTAATTTTTGATCTGGTACCAACAGGATGTTACCTACCAATGACCAGTTAGAGGTTTAACATGTGACCCTATGTGTTCTCAGTTTTTGCTTTTGTTCTCTAGAAATCTATTTCACTGCACCAATCTCTGAACAACAGAAATACCTGGAAACCTGTATTTTCATTCAAGGTTTAAGCCCATATGTAGAATGAAATCTGAGAAGTCAAATATTTTCAAAGGTTTTAAATAGCAATGAAACATCACCACCTCCACTTTCTTTGTTTGCAGTTCTCTGAAGAGTGTCCAGGTGCTGAGATAATTCAGGGAGTTTCATCCTCAAGAGGTCTCTGAAGACAGCCATATCCACAGACAATGCCCGAAGATTATTGACAAAATAGCTTTCAGGAAGTACCTTATCAATCAGGTAAATCATAATCTGAAAAAAAGACACAGAACAAGACAGCTTCGTAACAACCAGAATCCTAATATGTCCAAAATTAAAAGAATACGAATAGACAAAATGCAGTTTAAAAGCACACTATTAAAAAAAAAAAAAGCACACTGTTCTTTAAACACATCAGTACCCAGTGTTCTGTATTTTCAGGCTCACCTATACCCTGTGTAAGCAGCAGGCTGCATCTTTATCTAAGTAACTCAGACCCCAATTTTGCTGCCATGTAAAATTTCTAGATGGGCCACCAGACCTGAGTTCACCCCATAAGCAGCTGTGCTCACAATACTTGGCCTCGTTGAATAATGAGTAAGCACAGGCTTAATCGGCCGCCAGCAGGACCTCAGCATGGGATCCTGGATATAAGCAGTTTACAACCTCAATATGAAACCCAAGAGATGGCCTGTCATAAAACCGCCCACGCTGATGTGGCCCTGAGATTCACTTCCCATCAACCTGGGTTATTGCAGCAACTGATGGCTGGCTTTTTGTCTGCTTTCCTGCCCTAAGAGAATGCAACAAAGTTTTATTTGAACAAAAAGGATGCTTTAAATCCATATTTCTTTCATAATATTGTCACCTAAATTCTTCAAATTTCGATTTTCACTCTGACTTTTAAACTTGTATTACCTTTTCTAAAGTGTCCAGAATCACGAGACTGATTCTGTAACGCATGCACAAGTTCTGTCCATCAGTCCCTAGTCTTTCCCAGGTCAGCTTGCATGCTCTGTGAGATACCACCAGCTCATTCCCAGAGCACCAGAAAAACAAAATTCAGAACAAAATCATAGCTGGCTCTGTATGTTAGTAAAGAGTAGCTGTCTCACATTTTTTACCTTCAGGATTCCAAGAAATTATTTTTTAAAAAACAGATATAAATAGTTGATTGATAGATCAACTATTGATCTTCCATCACTGCCAAAAGCCCATTTTCCCCTTATTCCTGGCATATACTTTCTACTTTTAGGTTCATAATTTTGTAGGCAAGGGAAGATTCTTGAGAAGGCCCTCTGAGATTCTGCCCAGAGAGTCTTCTGATGTTAGCACAGGATTTACCAGATAAATAGATCATCACCTGGAAGACAGGAGCTCGGCGAGACAAGATGGAGTACATTCAGTCCACACGGAGGGAAGAGGTCCCAGGTGGGAAAGAACAGACTTTATAGGATTTGTAGATTTATAGGAGCTTGAAGAGGAATTTAAAGGTAATGGTTTGGGCGTTATTGCCCTTTTCACCTTAGAAAAAGTTAAATAGTATCAAAAAAGAAAAAAAGCACTCAAGTCTTTATTATATTATGATCCCCTAAAATTACAAGAGAACAAAAAAAATAGTTCTTCAATTATTCTAGTAATTTTTGTAACATAATAAAATTCTCAGGGTAAAGTCATCTCAAAGTCTGGTAGTCTGGTGTTCAGACAAAACAGCTCATTGCTGATTTTTTTTTTTTTTTTTGAAACAGAGATTGAACCCAGGGGTATTTAGCCACTGTACCACATCCCCAGACCTTTTTATTTTGAGGCAGGGTCTCACTAAGTTGCTTAGTGCCTCACTAAGTTGCTGAGGCTGGCTTTGAACTTGCAATCCTCCTGCCTCAACCTCCCAAGCCACTGGGATTATAGGTGTACGCCGATGCGTCCAGCTCAGCACCAAATTTAAATGGCCAAATCTTATCTCTTAAAAATATAAATAAATAAGCCAGGTGTAGTGGTGCATGCCTGTAATCCCAGTGGCCCAGGAGGCTGAAGCAAGAGGATTACAAGTATAAGACCAGCTTCAGCAACTTAGCAAGATTCTATCTCAAAATAAAAAAAATATTTTAAAAAGAGTTTGAGGATGTAGTTCAGTGGTTAAGTAGTCTTGGGTTCAATCCTGGTACCCCCAAAAAAATTAAATAAATAAATAAATAAATAAGAATAATGGGGTTGGGGATTTAGCTCAGTGGCAGAGCACTTGCCTAGCATGCGCAAGGCCCTGAGTTCGGTCCTCAGCCCTAAAAAAATAAAAATAAAAATAAAAATAATGGGAGGGCTTCAAACTTTTACTGAATATTTAGAAACCAAATAATTAC
>PVKS010046782.1:0-13135 GCA_004027875.1 Aplodontia rufa | reverse complement strand
AGTTAAATCCAGATAAGATGTAATGCTTTATAATCTAATATCTTTTTTTAGAGTTATAAAGGGAAAGGGAAGGGAGGGATAAGGGAGGGTAATTGGGGGGGTACTCCTGGAGATAATTGCAATATCCAGAATATTTACACATTTTATACACATTTTATATTATTTTGTTAAAATCGTGTAAGGTTGTTAAAAAAAAAAATCACACTGCTCATAGCAACAAGAATGCTTCTTAATTTAAGGGCTACAATTTTGGATCATAGTCCAGCCATTGGTTCTTATGGGGTTTTGGCAAGACTGTTCTGGGAATGAGTTACCATATTATTGTCCCATGCTACTACAGAAAATATGAAGTTATCACAAAATAAATAGCATTTCACAAACTTCTAGTTTAGTTTGGGGGAGATATTTTAGTCTTTGCAGAGAAGGGGGATGAGATTGGAAATAATGATCAGAGTCAGATTAGAAAAAGCTTGGCAGGTGCCCTTCAACTGAAGAATGGATAAAGAAAATCTGGCATATACACACACAATGGAGTGCTGCTCAGCTATAAGGAAGAATGATACTATGTCATTTGCCAGCAAATGGATGGAATTGGAGTATATCATGCTAAGTGAAATAAGCCAGTCTCAAAAAAACCAAAAGTAAAAAGTTCTCTCTGATGTGTAGAGGCTAACCCAAAATAAGGAAAAGAAAAGAGGAATAGTCAAAGAGGAACGAAATGGAGGAAGGAGGAATGAAATAGGTAAAGTTAATGGAAGGAATCAGAACTTGCTCATGTTCGTATATGAACATATCATAGTGAATCTCATCAACATATATATTGAGTCACTAAAAAAAAGCTATTTAATAAATAACAGAAAGACCAGCAAAGGAAAGAGAAAGGGGACGGGGGTTGGAGGATACTGGGGACTCAATTAGAATAAGTTATATTGCATGCTTTTATAAAAATGTTAATGTTTATTCTATTATCAAGTATATCTAAAAAGAAAAGGGACTGGGCGGCAGGGAGGGGAAGGGGAAATACTGGGAACTGAGTTAAAACAAGGTACGCTCCAAGCTTTTATAAGTTTGTCATTGTATATACTTTTGTCATGTATATTTAAAAATGATATGCTTTTCATAGATATAAGAATTATATCAGTAAATTTGGGTATATTAGAATAAATATATACCACAAGAAGAGAGACAAGGGACCAGGGCACAGGAGGATGGAGGTCAGGGAGTGTTAGAGGGATATTAGCCAAACTATATTGTTGTATTTTGTGCATATATGAATATATGACAATAAAGCCTATCATTATGTACAAATATAATGCAGAAGAAAAAAATGTCTAACTTAGATTTAAAAAAATAAAAAAGAAAAATGTAAAAGAAAAAGAAAAGTCTTGGGAAGTCATGATAAGAAATTGGGATGTAAGATTATTGGGAAAAGAAAAGAGGAAGTGAAATGCTGACTGTTTAGAGAGATGACTCTGATAGCATGAGAAGAATAGATTTGAGAGGAAATAATGGATAGGAGTCAGAGGGACCAATTTGGAATTAACTGAGATGTTTTAGCAAGAGATAGTAAGAACAATACATTTTTATTCTTGAGGCACCTTGTTTCTGATATCCTTTTGAGACCATCTGTTCCTAACTTTCTCCAGCTCTTCTAGCTTCAAAACAACAAAATTCTGGAAGGCTTTAGCTGGAAGTGCCATCTGATTTTTAGATTTATGCTGTTTTTTTAAAAAGATATTTCCTAAAAATGCCTGACTTAAAAAATAGGTGCTCAGTGTTTTCTGAATTAAAAAAAAAATTACTTCAGCAAACTGCTTACTTTCTCTTTGTCATGAGAAAAAAAATGTACTTTATAGAATGTTTGAGAAGAAAGATGGTTTGTTAATACTAAAGTCTATAAGGGATGAAGACATGCTCTTGCTATTGCTTGCTGTGTGTATTAGCATCTTGTCTATGAAGATCCTGCAGCACCTCCACATCAGGGAAGAGAAAAGCAGTGTGCTATGTAAGAGACAGATTTGCTAATAGCTGGTTAATACATCTGGAGTCATACAGGGATACCTTCTGTTCAGGGGGAATCAATCTATTACACACCACATACAGGAGAGACAGCATGTTTTCCATGTTTGATATAACTTGTTTTAGGGTCTGAGGCCAACCAGCCTCAAAATTTGGCAGAAAGTTCTCCTGTACCCTTTCCCTCTTTGTAAAAGCTAGTCCTTCTTGTGCTAGGCAGTGGTTATCACAGGGCCACTAATTCATCCTTCCCCAGGGACTCTTGGCTGGGTCCAGGGTGCAAATACTGCAGCTACACAGGATTAAGGTTTGTTGAAGGGTTCCAAAAATATGTGTAGAATTCCAAGAATGACATGGTTGTCTCCTATTTCAAAGGTCTACTATTCTGACACACCTCTCCTAGTTATCATGCTTGAATGTGAGTTGTATTTCCATCACCCTTAGATTATGACCATGTCGTCGTCCATCTGGCCTTCTATAACAGAATATCATAAACTATGTGACATTATAATAACAAGTACTTATTTCTAACTGTCTGGAGATTGGGAAGTCCAGATCAAGGCTGTTTTAGTCAGCTTTTTCCTTGCAGCAACTAAAAGACCTGACAAGAACAATTTTAGGAGGAAAAGTTTATTTAGGGGCTCACAGCTTCAGAGGTCTTAGTCTATAGAAGGCCAGCTCCATTTCTTAGGTGAGGCTGATCATAATGCAGAAGAGTGTGGTAGAGGAAAGCAGCTTACATGATAATTGGGAAGCAGAGAGGCAGAGACTCCACTCATCAGATATAAAATATATACCCGAAAGGCATGCCTGCAATGATCCACCTCCTCCTGCCACACCCTATCAGCCTACAGTTACCATCCAATTAATCCCTATGGGCGGAGGTGGGGTGGGGTGGCGGGGTGCTGAGTGGTGGCTCAGCGGTTACAGTGCTTGCCTTGCATATGTGAGTCTGTGAGTTCTAACCCCAGCACCATGTACAACTTAAGCCACATGAAAAACTAAATAAAATGTATTCTCTCTCTCTCTCTATCTCTCTCATTGTCTCTCTTAAAAAAAACAAAATCCCTATCAGAGGATTAATTCACCAGTTGGGTTAAGACTCTCATAACCCAATCATTTCACCTCTCAGTGTTTTTTTTTTCATCATCTCACATATTGAGCTTTTGGGGGACACCTTTCATCCAAACCATAACAAAGGCACTAGCAGATTCAGTGTATGGTGATGGTCAAGTTACTGGTTCATAAACACCTGTGTTCTTACTGTATGCTCATGTGGCAGAAGGGGCAAGGGAGCTCTCCAGGGTTTCTTTAATCACAAGGGCTTTACTCTTACAACCTTAACACTTCAGAACAACCCCTTTCTCCAATTGCCATCACACTGGGGATTAGTTTTCCACATGGGAATTTTGGAGGGACACAAATCTTCAATCTATAGAAGACTAATTAATCTCATATTGGATACTGAGGAACAGAGAGGCCTTTGCACCAATTTTGGAAATTTGATGAGTCTTGATAAGTTGTGGGTGTGTTCCTGCTTTACCATCTTGTTTCAGCTTAGTTTATGTGTCTTTGCTATAAATAAACCAAGAGCTCAATCTTATCTGGTACAGCCATTTACACCAGCCCCACAAAGGATGAAAAGAGTATTGCAAAACATCCCCTTGGCAACCCTGACCACATCTTTGATTGTGCTTTGGAAACTGAAAAGGATTCTGACTGATGAACCTTCAAATGTCAGTTTCTAATTTGGTAACCAATCCCATTTTATCTAATCCTGTGGAAGACCCCATCTTCAGTCTGCAGCCTCTGGCTCTGCTAGTAGATGCCATATTTTCTCTCACAGTTATGTTGAGCTCCCCCAGTGGCTGTCTCATGTAGTTTCTTGGGTAAGACTTTATTCATCTGATTCTTTGTCACTTTCCTCAAACAAAGGTATTTAAGTATGGCATTAGGAAATGGAAAGTGAAGCCCAATTACTTCATTCCTAATGGAAGTTTGTGTGTTATGGGAAGGTGTTTCAAAGTTTTTTGTGTTTTAAAGAGAGAGAGAGGGAAAGAGAGAATCAATTTTACTCATTTCTTCTTCTGGCTTTTGTTTATTCGACGCTTATGTACACTTCAACACTTAGCTGGGGTTTGAACCTAGGTCCTCACACATGCCAGGCAAGTGCTCCAACTGCTGAGCCACCATTACAGACCCTATTTTAAAGTTTTAATCTACGCAGCCAGGGATTGTCCATCAAATTCTTCCACTTATAATCCAAAGATTTTTCCTCTTTGTTGGTCACTGAGATGGACATAGGGCCCTAGAGACACAGGATATAAACATTGCATTATTTGGCTACAAAAAAAATTGATGGTCTGAGCAGGAATGATTTAATAGCTTACTCACAAAGTTTTTGTTTTTTTTCCTAAACTTCTACATAAATGATGCCATGTGGGCTGGAGTGGTGGTTTGGCAGTTCGGGTGCTTGCCTGGCAAACGTGAGGACGCGAATTCAAACCGCAGCACCACATATACCATGACATGTCAGAGCAACGAAAGCCAAATGAAAAACTAAAAATAAGATTGATTCTTCCTTTCTCTCTCTCTCTCACTGTCCCTCTCTCTCTTAGAAAAATGATGCCATGTTGGAGAAGAGTTTGAAGAGTATGAATAGTGGAGTGGTGTTTCTGAGGCAGGGCCAAATGTTTCCACAGTTCATTTCTTAGGATGTATTAAAAATACACATTAAATGATCAGGTCTCTGCTCTCATTAATGGATTAGTCTACTTATGCAATTAATAGACTAATGGGTTAATAGGCTGTCTTGAGAGTGGGTCTCTATAAAAGTCAGTTTGGCTAGATCTTTTTGGCTCTCTTTGTTGCTAAGTGATGGCATATGCTGCCTCAGGACTTTGCAGTGAAGGCCATCACCAGATGCGACCCCTTGACTATAGACCAGAATCAGGAGTCAAAATTAACAACTAACTACAACAACTTTCACACACATGTATGCATACATACATACACTTACAAAACAAAGTACTCACTGACCTCATTGACTCATTCCATTCATTCTGGATATTTGCTATGTCCGGAGCCAAGCCTTGAATTTGGACCAAGTGGGAGGAAATCTTTATCACTGTTAAGACTATTTTGTACCTGGATTAACACCAGGGGTGGTGATGGTGAAATAATCTATATCTAAGCCAAAAGAAAAAAAAATCTGAATATTTAGGGTACACTGGAAGGAGTTGCTGAGACTTGTGTTATTGATCCGTTCTGAGAGATCTTAGGTCTAGAGTCTTTTTTTTTTTTTTTAAGACAGCACTTTTCTTCACAGACTTGTCATGTTTATTATCCAGAGTCTTGAATGCTTCTTCACACCACTGTCCTGTAAGGACAGCCTCTGCAAATAAATGTTAGTTTCTAAGAGAATGGTGAAGATATAGGCAATTCTGATGACTTTCCGGAAGCTTTGGCTGCAAGAAGACCGAAAGGGGGATGGAGAGTGAAAAATAAGTCTCCGAACACCTAGAAAAAAGCATACAATTATACAGTCTTGGTTAGTGTTAGGTTAGAAATAATTTTTAACCTGTCTAATTAGTGACAATTATCAATAATTAGTAGTTGCCTCACTTCAGTGAACTCACTTCTCAGGCTGACATTAAATATCTGCCTCTGCAATCAGCACAAACCATGCTCTTCAGACTGATCTCAACCCATTCTCACCTCTGGAATAAATAGAGTTCCCAACAATGCTCTGTAAGATTAGACTGGAAAAGAAAATAAGTTTACTCACTCTGACTAGCATAGCTCTTCATTACTTAAACATTGAATTTATTTTTGTACTTTTGGTTTCTGATTTTAAGTGTGGTATTTGACAGGGAACCTGAATCATGAGACAAAGATTTCTCAGAGGATCACTGAAAAGTGATAGGATAAGGAAGTCATCTATGAAGTATTTACTCATGGCAATAACTTTAGGCTTTAAAGCACAGTTTATTTTCTATTTCTTTAGAATCGTTTTCAGCTCAGAATCTCCGAGAACAAAGGCAATGTCTACATGGAATATAGACCTTGCCAGGTGGAAGATGGTAAGATAGAGCAAATCCAAAGGCAAGCTGGATGGAAGAGAGAAGTTTCTGTAGAAATAAGAGTTTATGGAACATCAACAGTGTTAGGTGCTTTGCGCCTTTCCACCGCCATGTCATGCAGAGAAAACAGAATGTTTTGCCTATCCTATCCTATCCTGAGATTGGGGAACCTCCAAAAAACTCTCTTTTGAATTGGAGGTATTTAATACAAGCCCTGGTGCCAACTTATTGTTTGAAGCTCTCTGAGGGACAATAGGAATTGAGAGGATGGCAGAAGAAAATTAGTAGAGTGCCTATCATGTCAGAAGAAAACAGAGATAACCCTTAATTTTCTTCAGATCCAAGCCTGTTATAACTGATATTCATAGGTGTCGTTGAAGTCTAGAGCCAGCTCCAGAAACTATCTGTGGTTGTAGACTTGTTTGCTACTTTCAAGACTTTGCAGCTACATGAAGAGGCCCCACACTGTGGAGGCTGTGGAGGAGATCATTAACTGGGAGTTGGGGTGGTAAACCCCAGACTTTCTCTTGACATTAAGAGTTAAGGGAGGGGATGGAAAGGAGGCTCAGAGATAGAGTGCTTGAGGACCTGGGTTCAAACTCCAGCACCACATACACAACTAAGTGTCAGAAAATAAAAAACCAGATTGAAAAAAAAAATAACTCCCCCCTCCCCCTATGCTTTAAAAAATGGTTATGGGTGATTGACAAAAAGGATGCTCAAAGATCATCAAACCTGTCATAAAATAGAGCTGGTAGCCACATGGCACTAGTATCAGAAGCCAGATCAGTAGGGATGCCAGCAGTCAGGGCCAGAAGAAAAGTGACTTTGAAACAGCTAGCAATCTCTGACTCTGTTGGAAGGGGCAAACTCCTCCCTCCAGCCCTTTTATAATGTACTATTCCATACACAAGGGCAGAGCCCTCATGACCCAATTACTTCCTAGAGGCTTCACTGCTTGATACTATTACATCAGCAGTCAAGTTTCAACATGAATTTTGGAGGGAACACAAACATTTAAACCATAGCAGTAACCCTCTAAGACGTGGTCTTTTGTGGTTTCATTATCTAATCAAATAGAAAAATGTAGACATTCTATATGAGACATTATTTTTATAAACGACTTTTAATTATTTAAGTACTAATTCATGGGAATTAGTTATTCATTAATTTTAATAGCTTCCAAGGGCATTTCAAAGATGTTCTTGGATTCAGCAGTTTTTAAATGGTGGAAATTTCCAACCCTTATGGCAGGTGGAGCCATTTTGAAAGATTGAGCCATTTAGCACATACTTCACATTATACCAGATAACAACCTTAGATCTTACCTAAGTTTGAAATCAGCCTCTTTATGGATTCAGGATGATAAAAACAATATAAGCACATGCATGAAAAACAGCTAGTACAAGTATCACATTGTATACTAATGCATTTCCGTAAGAAGTTTTGTTGAATTAAACAATACATTTGGTGATGAAAGAGATTTAGCAATTAATGCTTTTGGAGTTATGGCTTGAAGATCTCTTAGAACCACAAAGTGGAAATTGTTAGTTCTGTGTCATAGCTAAGATGATAATGGAAGTACCAACTGGCAGCACTTTGGATGACCTTGGCCTATTATTAATAGGACATGTAACAAACACCCAGGTTCAAAGGCCAGGGAGGCTATTATACTGTAGATCTAGCACTTCTACTTAATGGACCCTTGAGTTCTCTGTTTGGTTCTGAGTTCTTTGGTTTGGTTCTGAGTTCTTTGGTTACTGACATTATGAAAGAGTAATAGTAGAAATATATTTTCTTTTGTGTATGTGGTCTTTCAGTTTATAAATACAGCTTGCCTTCCTTTTTTCCTTGTTATTGTCAACTCAGGTTATATGGTAGTATTGAAAGCTCTCTCCTTTGCTTTAGATGTTAGCTAAACTTGTGAATTTACAGTTGCTAACACTTAAACACTGAGTGCAACAAAACCTGTCTTGAGCACTGAGAGCTGATTACTTCAGACATCTGGATTCAGTCTGTTTTCATTTTGAGTGTTGGCCAAAACTCTGCTTTATGGAACATACTCTTCTGATAGTATCTTTCTTAAATCAAAGTCAGGTCTTCAAATGTCTAAAATGTTTACATACATAAAAATTTGAATTGTCATTGTTTATGTGTTTACATAGCTAGATTGGGACAATCTAGCATTGAATTCTGTTTTTCATCTAATTTGCTTTGTGAATAGAGAGATGTTTTTGTAAGGGATAGAAATAAGAGGAGTGATATGTGTGTTAGTATCTGGTCTCATCGAGATGTTTCCGTATGCATCAGACAGAATGAAAAAAAATAAAAAAAAAGAAGGTAAAAATTTACAGATTATGTTATTGTTTTTTTAGAAACCTTGACTTCATGAAATGAGGAAGTTATACAAATAGACAATGTGCTGATAATGTGGTTCCTTAACCTGCAGTCTTTTACTGTAGTGCTGAGTAGGAGAGCAGAATTGTTGCTGTTTAGGTGCATGGCTGAGTTAGGCCATGGATGGATTGTGGGCTTGCTTTTAGTACCAGCTAAGAACTACTTGCCTCCACTACTGAGGAGAATTTTGAACCTGACCTTCGTAGGTAGAATGTTTAGATAGAGACTATTTTAATTTTAGTGTGTTATTTTTGTGTCATTTTGAAAAATTACATGTGAAGGATGTATTCTCTTAAGTATTTAGGTCTCAAAATAGCCTAAGCTGGCTCTTGATTGGTAAACTGTAGTTCTCCACAGTGAAATCTGGAAGAATCTCAAGGGAATGTACCCTGAAAATATCTAATAAAGACATCAAGATTTAGACACATCCTTTTATAAAGTTTCTCGTGAAATGTAAGTGTAAGAGAGTGGAGAATTTATAAGCCAGCATTCTGGTGTGTGGTGTGTGATGTGAATGGGGAGGGAAGGTTCTGATTCTCATTCTCCTGAGAATAATAAACAGGGTAGGAATCAATTAAATTTCTCAAGAGGCTGTGACAGGGTTATGTTATCTAAGTTCCAGATTCAGTATAGGTTGAATATTCCTAACCCCAAAGCCCAAAATCTGTAATGCAGATATTTGGATTTTTGAGCATGGCAGATTTTAGATTAGTTCTAAAATTGAAACTTGTCTGGTCCCAAGCATTTAGGATAAGGGATTCTCAACCTGTAATTATTCAACAATTATGGAGCATCCTTTTGATACTTGGAATATAAGTATATTGGATTAGTAGGTATCGTTTTAAGTGTCAAGATGATTTAAAATATACTTCTATGTTTATGAGTGAGACGGTAGGATATGCTATTACCAATGCAATATGCAGTTATTATAATCAATTGTAACATATTTTTGTAATAAACATTTATTATATTGCAATGAACTTTGTAAATATGCAAATGAATAAAAAATAAAAATCAGTTATTATTTCATCATCCAGAGAGGTTAGTGTTAATCTGTGTGTGTGTGTGGTGTGATGTGCATGTGTGTATGTATAATAGAATCATTTATAGCTGTCTATATCTAGAAGTTGCAGTGGTGTGCTATTTGACTCGCCCTCTTCATGACACATTTTTTTTAATGGTAAAAGAATCTTTAAAAAGTTTTTTGCCTTCTCTCTGTGTTTTGATACCTTTTGTCCATTCTGCCTCTGTCTGCCTCCCCTCCACCTCTCTCAGACTTTAGTGATCACTGTTTTACATTCAGATCAACATTTTTTTTTGAAAGCTTCCACATATAAGAGAAAAAAAAATGCAGGCTATCTTTCTTGGACTGCCTTATTTCACTTTGCTGTCCTCCTGTTCCATCCTTTTTGCTGCATATGATAGTATTTCATTTTTTTTTTAAAGACTGTGATGGTTTAGATTAGGTGTTCCCCAAAAGCTCATGTGTGAGACAATGTAGGAATGCTTGGGGGTGAAATGATTGGGTTATGGCAATCTTAACACAATCAGTAAATTAATCCCCTGATAGAGATTAGCTGTGTGGTAACTGGAGGCAGGTGAGAATGACCGGAGGAGGTGGGTTACTGCGGTTATGTCTTTGGGGCATATATTTTGTAGCTAAGCAGTGAAGTCTTTCTCTCTGCTTCCTGATTGGAATGCCCTGACCCACTTCCCTCCACTAGTCTTCTGCGGTTATGTTCTGCCTCATCTCGAGCCCCAAGGAATGGTGTCTGCTGCATATGGACTGAGGCCACTGAAACTGTGAGCCCCCAAATGAACTTTTCCTTCTAAAATTGTGCTTGCCAGGTCTTTCAGTCACAGCAGTAAAGAGCTGACAAAAGCAATGACCAAAACATTCGTTACGTGCACACTACATTTTCTTCATTCATTTATCTGTTGACGGACACCTAGGTTGATTCTAATCTTGGCTGCTGTGAAGAGTGCTGCAGTAATATTGGATTGCAGGTATCTTCCTTTAAACATTTCTGCTATAATTATATTTAAGTTCAAATTAAAAAATTTTTTTATTACTGTAGTGCCTAATATTGTGCTAAGCATTAACAGAACTTTAATGTATTATGTTATGGTTGACATTTTTCCTATATAATCCCTATTTTAGAATTTTTGTTTTTCAGTGCTAGGTATTGAACCCTGGACCTCACACATGCCAAAAAACACTTTACCATTGAGCTACATCCTCAGCCCCTATTTCAGTTTTTAATGTCAAAAAAGTATTTATTATTATATAAATTTGGTTTACGCTAAATTTTATTGAGTGACTTATTTTGTTATCTGAGTATTGTCTGTGGTCAAAGCACTTGTAGCTGGGAATTTGGTTTGAGGAAACAATACCTTTGGTCATTTTGTGCTTGATTTTTAAATTTTTATTTTTATTGATAACCAGGCTAGTGCTGAATGCATAATGTAAAAATCACTCATTTGTATGATGAAATTTATTTTGCTCTTTTATGATTTTGATCACTTGTTAATATGATTCATTCATTGCTTTCCTTATTACGCTTCACCTTATCTTATTAAAGCAATTATAGATTGAAAGATGTCAAATGGTCCCACAGTTAAAGTTCATCTGAATTTTGGGTTAGAAGCGAGAATAGGGTCTTTTTAGGCCACTATGACAAAAATTAAATTGAACAAAGTTCTGAGGAAAGAGAACAAAAGAACAATAATATGAGCATTTATGGTCTATATGAAATTGAAAAGGAAAAGCTGTTTCAGAAAACAGTCCAATTAAACTGTGAGACATGAGATAAGCTCTTTAGAGGTTGACAGTTACTGCAATTCTTAGACAGTTCAATTTTAGGAATAAGTGGTGATCCTGTTGGTTTTTTCACATAAAATACAAATGGGGAAAATATTCTACTCTGCCCTTCCAGGATGAATTTCAAACCATAGTAAATTTATCAAGCCAAATATTACATATGCAAGCATTTAATTCAGGAAAATGCAAATCATATATATGATTTATATATATGTATATATATAAAGACATATCTGTTGTGGGGGAAATATAGACAAGTAAAGAGACTGGGGTGTGGGTGATGGGGTGATTCTGGATTAGGATCAGGGCATATCATATTGTTACTACATATGAATTTAAATAAATTTTTAAATTTAAATAAATAAATTTAAATAAAATTTAAAAAGAAATATAATGTAAAATTGAATTTTAAAATTCATTCTGAGTGGGCATTTATGTTTCAACAATTTAGCTTAACTATATTAGAATGTAATAATTTGAATTATTACATTCTGATGAATACATTATAAGTGAACTCATGTAGTGATAAAGAGATGTGACACCTGAATTTATTGGAGCATAGGTTTCTAATTTTTTTTTGTCTTTAGTCTAGATAAAAATAAACTGATGAGGATATATTTTTGTTTCTGTTTTTTTTTCCCAGGGCTGAGGACCGAACTCAGGGCCTTGCACATGCTAGGCAAGCACTCTGCCACTGAGCTAAATCCCCAACCCGTGTATTTTTTTATTAGATGGATATAGAGTTACAATTGAGGGGGAAACATTATCAAGCATTCAAGAACAAATGTATATATACTTAGTTATCATGGCTATATATACTTAGTATATATGTATACTAAGTATATATACTTAGTATCATGATATGGCTAATGCCATATCATGGATACCCAGCTTGGGTTCCCCATGTTGCTGTTTCCCCCAGAAGAACCCCTGAGTTAAATGGATATTTCGTGGAGATCAGATATCTCCTTCTGAGATGATATCCCATATTCCCACCCTCCAGTCTCCTAGGTGTTCTTCCTAAGCCCTCCCCCGACCCTGTCCCCCACCCTGTCCTCCACCCTACAGCCTCCAAGTATCCTAGGGAGTCATCTCCCTGTTGTGTTAAGAATCATACAATTTGAAGTTATTATTAGCTTTGCCATCTAACAAACTGCTTCCCGATGTATTCTAGCTTCCACAGATGAGAGAAACCATAGAGCCCTTGAGTCTCTGAGATTGGGATACTTCACTTAGCATAAATCTTTCCATCTCCATCTATTTGGTCTCAAAAGCCATAATATCATCTTCTCTAATGGCCGAGTAGTATTCCATTGTATATATGTACCAAAGTTTCTGTATCCCCTCATTGAGTGAGGGGCATCTGGGTTGGTTCCATAATCTAGCTATATAGTAAATTGAGCTGCTATGAATGTTGATGAAGCCACATAACTATAATATGCTGATTCTAACTCTTTTGGGAAAACACCCAGGAGTGGGATAGCTTATAGTCATAAGGTGGTTCCATCCTTAATTTTTTGAGGATTCTCCACACTGCTTTACAGAGTGGCTGAACCCGTTTGCAGTCCCACCAGCAGTGTGCCAGTGTTCCTCTTTTCCCACAGCCCCCCCAGTATCTGTTGTTGTTTGAATTTTTCATTTTTGCCACTCTAACAGGAGTGAGGTGGTATCTCATGGAAGTTTTAATTTGCATTTCCCTTATAGCTAATGATGGTAGAGCATTTTCTCATATATTTATGGGCTTCTGGACTTCCTCTGGTGAGAAGTTTCTTTTAAGATCTGTAGCCCATTTATTGATTGGATTATTTGTGATTTTGGT
>PVKS010046781.1:0-13135 GCA_004027875.1 Aplodontia rufa | reverse complement strand
TCCATCAAATTTGAAGCTGAGCTTTGCTGGGTATAGAATTCTAGGCTGCATGTTGTGGTCATTTAGACGTTGAAAGATGTTATTCCAAGACCTTCTTGCTTCCAGTGTCTGGGTTGAGAAGTCACATACAATTCTTATTGGCTTGCCTCTGAATGTGATTTGGCGTTTCTCCCTTGCTGCTTTTAATATAGTTTCTTTGATATCTCTGTTGTACATTTTGAATATGATGTGTCTAGGTGAGTTTCTCTTTTGATTGGGCCTATTGCGCATCCTGTAAGCTTCTTGGATGAGCATGTCAGATTCTAGTTTTATTTGAGGGAGGTTTTCTTTCAGGATCTCTTTGAGGATGTTTCTTATACCATTGGTATGGGTCTCAGTTTCTTCCTGTATTCCAATTATTCTCAGATTCTTCCTCTTCATTTCATCCCAGACGTTCTTGAAATATTGGTCATGGTCATTCAATTTCTTTTCTTTTTTGGTGTCTGAGCGCTCTAGCTTGGTCAATCTGTCTTCATTTTCGGAGGTTCTTTCTTCTTTGGCAGAGGTTCTATTTTCTCAAAATATTGGTGAGAAGCCGGAGATATCCTGATCAGTCACGAGGGTGCAGGGGAGGTCTTTTGTCTTCAGATCGCCATCTTGGAGACTCTGTCGTCACTAAACTTGTAACTTTGTACATACAAAATATTTTAAGCTCTTATTATACAGTATTGCATAAAGCAATATTGTTGATACTGAGTAAAATATCATGGGAGGAAAATTGTTGATAATGCACACAAGATCTAATGGTAGAAGTTAGATATCTTTTCTCCTTTTTTTAAATGTGTGTTTGTGTGTTCCTCAGGATGAAACTCAAGGGTCTTGTACATTCCAAGAATGCACACTATGCACACTAGCATCGAGCCTCAACTCCAACCCCAAAAGTTAGAGTTAGAGCTTTGAATCCACAGCACCTTGCAACTAAAAGTTCAAATTATTTCAAATCTTTTACAGAGTTTCACAGATTGTGAGACTCAAACAACATACTTTCTCCAATTTCATGTGTAATTGCCTATTTTCATTGTCTATAATAAACATTGTATTACTCCATAATTGATTGACTAATAAACTTGAAGGAAAACCACAGTTTTCCATATAATTATAAGCTCTGTGAGTTTTCCTACTTTTTTTTTTTTTTTAAGAGAGGGACAGTGAGAGAGAGAAAGAAAAAAACAATCTTTATTTAGTTTTTCATGTGGCCTGCATTACTCTGAGACTTTGGTGTGTACATGGTGCTGGGGTTTGAACTTGCATAATTGCCCTTGCCGGGCAACAGCAGTAACCACTGAGCCACCACTCCAGCCCCCCCCAACCTTTTTAAAAGAGTTTTCCTACCTTTTATATCCCACCTTTTAACACCAGGTAGATCTCTGCTGATTGACTGGAATACAACCAAAAGTGAAGTATGCTATTCATTATGGAAAATGCATAGATAAATTTCTTTTGAAAAAGGCATGCAGTTATAAACAGAAAAGAAACTGAAGACTGGGATCATGTAGCAATAAATGATAATTAATGAGATTATCAATAGATCTCTATATGTTCATTATTTAATCTTTTGTAAACTCAGATCTCAGTATAGAAATTTATTGTTAGAGAATATATGACATGTTTACTATTGGTGAAACCATGTTGAACATAAATCCTTCAACTGTCCACCTCAGGGAGACAGACCAAGTTTCAAATTTTCAATATAAAATATTATTTATAGAGAAATATTTAATATCTAAGAGGAGGCAATTATACAAGGCATTCTGGAAAGAAAGGCAAACAACTAAATATTGGTAGTAGTCCTTTTTTTCAAAAATCGGATATATGCAATCACTGAAATACATGCAGAAATTTCTTTGCAATTCTAATAATAGGAAAATGTGATTGTGGGAAACATACACATGACTTTAAAAAGTCATTGAAGTTTAGTGAGCCTTTAGTAACTTAGAGAGACCCTGTCTCAAAATTTTAAAAAAGTATAAAAAGGTCTGTAGATGTTGTTCAGAGATTTAGTACACCTGGGCTCAATCTGTGATACCAAAATGGGGAAAAAAAAGGAAGGAAAAAACTTCATTAAATATAGTGTGGAAGATTATCAAAATATAAGCATTGTGAGGAAAGGAGTGCTTCAAACCTAACTAAAGCATAAGATCGTTTTAGCTAAGTATTTACACCACTTCCTTGGTAGAAGGTTGCCATATACATAAAGCAAAATGTTTCTAAAACTTTTTAGTCAGTTTTAAAAAAAATTAACCTCTACATAATTTCTAATGTTCTAAAAAGCACAGTATAGTGATCAGAATTCATAGCAATTCACATATTTTATAAAGAACCGGAGGAGGGGCTGGTGCGGTGGCTCAGCAGTTATGGAGCTTGACTGCCATGCACGAGTGCGTGAGTTCGAACCCCAGCACCAAGTACACAAGGAAGTTTCTGAGGAATGAAGATCACATGAAAAACTAAATAAAAATTGCTTTTCTCTCTCTCTCTCACTGTCTCCTCTTTCATAAATAAATAAATAACTGGAAGAGAGGAGTTTGAAAGTTTCCAGAAGAAAGAAATGACATGTTTAAGCGGATGGAATTTATTCTTACACATTGTGTACATATTGTAATCATCACACTATGTATAATCACAACATACAATCACACTATGTTCAATTGTGTACAATTTTTAAAGTTACTTAAGGGCTTCTATATTGAGCAATTTTCCATTTTCCCTCTTCATCCCCATAAACACCTAGTTTCCCTTAATGAAGGTAATTGATGTTACCTGCTACTTATTTCCTGTTCTATCTTAGGAGATATTTAGCAGCCAGGAGCCGTGGTCCATGCCTATTATCTAAATGGTTTGGGAGTCTGACATAGGGAGATCACAAGTTCAAGATCAGCCTCAGAAACTTAGTGATGCCCCAAGCAAATTAATTAACTAAATAATAAGATAGGAAGGACTAGGAATGTGGCTCAGTGGTTAAGTGCCTCTTGGTTCAATACCTGGTACCAAAAAATATATTTAACTAATGTGTACGCATGAGCGTGCATGTGTGTGTGTGTGTGTGTGTGTGTGTGTATAAAATGTTGTTGTTCTATAGTAGAAGCTCAGATCCTTTTAAAGAATCTCTACATGGATTCTGAGAATGTATTGTTTAAGTTGGTAGTAATTCTGGATTAAAGAATGGAAAAAAATAGATAAGCAGATTCTTTAGCAGATCATTTTATTTATAAAGCTTATTTTTATTGAGGTTTCCAATATATGTAATTTTGATAAACCAATATTTTCACCTTTTCTATGTAGATCCTTAAGGAGACATATTCTGCAAATGCATTTTTTAAATAATAGGAAAATGAAAGACATTGCAAAGAATGGAAATTATTTGAATACAAATGTTGAAATGTAAATATGCACACAGAAGTACATGTCAAAAGCATTGCTTAAAATTTCAATCACTGTACATATCTTTTCTCATATAGCTGAGAACCCATACTAATATACAATGCACATGCTTCCAAATTGTGTATCTTATTGTAACTTAATGCATAGACCACTATTAATTTGCACTGGAAAGATTAACATTAATATTCTAGTGGCTATGGGATAAGTTACTTGAAGCAGAGACAAAATTCTATTAACTATGGCTTTCGAAGATGTGAAGTATTTTCTTGGAGATGAAGTAAATTAATATTTCTAAACTCTCCATGCATGCTATTCTTCATATTGCCAGGAAACTGTATTGATTACTTCTTTCCTTTTTAGTTAATCTCCTTTAATCCAGTTATTGAAAAACTTCTAAAACAGCTAAATTGAAATGCTGAATTTATATTTTGTCCCGTGGTTTTACTGAAAATTTCAGATAGATAGCTTCACATCACAATGCACAAAAAGATTGGTGGGAAAATTCAGGCTGTCATTCCAAGAAGAGACTATATGGTAGCATTTCTGGACTTTCTTTATATTGGGTATGTCAGCACGTTCAAAATTGAGTCAGATCTTAGGCTTTAATTTTATACAAAATTTAAAGGTTGAAGTATAAAAACAAAATGCCAGCATAAAAATTTGCAGTGAGAGATGCTACTTCATGAGCAAGAATATTCATTTCGTGTGGCTAGTGCATTTTCTGCCTATGGAAAGATTTACATAGGGTGCCAGAACATATTACAGAAATTGCTCACTTAAGGAATCTTAATAAGAACCTAAGTAATCTGCATTTTTAGTGGCATTTTGCTAAGTGTTCAGTTAACTTGCATTTTTCCTTGTGGATCAAAGCGGAACACTCCAAGCCCTTTTGCCTGGATTAATATTCCCAGATCATGGCTGAAATGAAAATAACCAGCTTTGCCTCACTGCTTTATAATTCTTTTTTCTTTTCTTATTTTTTTATTGGTGCAATATAGTTGTATATAATGATGGGATTTGTTGTCACATATTCATAGATGCACACAATACAGCAATACAATTTGGTCAATCCCCCCCCCCCCCCGCACTCCCTAACTACCTTCTCCCATTCCCCAGATCCCTTGCCTCTCTTTTTTGGTCTTCAATGACTAAGATTTTATAAAATAATAATTTTTGAGAAGTTAAATTTAGCAGAGTTTGTATGTGCAAAAGATGATTTATGAATTCGTAAGCAACCTGAACCAGTGAAGGTTCAGAGCAACCCCTAGCAGTGTAAGGAGGGTTCTTTAATAGAGGAGACACAGCTGCAAATTAGAGAAATCACCTGATTGGTTCCAGTTCATCATCAGCTTTATTTGGGCATGATATTTTAAGTGGGCTGCCTTTGATGAGCTAAAACCTTGCTATTTGTTGAGTCCCTAGGTAAGGTTTCCTTTTTTAATATACTGAGTATGGTGTATAGACACTCCAGATAGGAAGGGCTAAATTCAATTAACCATGGTTAGTACATTCACTCTGGTTAAAGTAGTTTTGAGAATCATTTCCTTCATACAGATGACATGGCCACTCTATTCTGATTGTTTTTGATCATGAGAGTTGTAATGTTTATTTCATATGGCAATCTTATTTTCTTAAATCATGGTATTCAGCTTTCTTTTCAGTTGTTAATTATCCTTGTTTTGTTGTCTGGGTATTTGATTTTACTGCAAGCCATATATATATATATATATATATATATATATATATATATATATATATAATTACATATTAAAGAAAGAAGGATAGTGAGTGAGAGAGAGAGACAGAGAAAATAAATTTTTACTTAGTTTTTCACATGGCTTTCGTTGCTCTGACACTTAGTTTTGTACATGGGTGCTGGGGTTTGAACTCGTGTACTTGTGCATGCCGGGCAAGCACCTTAACTGCTGAGCCACTGCTCTAGACCCCTGCAAGTCCTATATTAATACTTCCTGCTAGAATTATGAAGATTTCTTTTTCTTCTTGATATTCTGTTATTTTTATGATAAATTTTTGATTATAATTAAGAATTCATAATTAATTCATACTTAAGAGTGTGTGTATTTCTATTAAATTGGATAGTATGAAGTTATTAACCAACATATCTTATCTCCAGTAATATTTTAAAAAATATTTTATCTGATATCATAATTGCATCACCATTATGTTGATTAATATTTCCATTGTCTCTCTTTAATAAATGCCTAAGCTTTTAACCACTCTGGTGCCTTCTTTGTTAGGTATATCTCTTTTTTAATTTTTTTTAAAGAGAGGACAGTGAGAGAGAGAGAGAGAAAGAGAGAGAATCAAATTTTATTGAATTTTTCACATGGCTTTCCTTGCTCTGACACTTAGTTGTGTACATAGGTGCTGGGGTTTGAATCCATGTACTTGCACATACCGGGCAAGTGCCATAACCACTGAGCCACAGCTCCAGCCCCTACGTATATCTTTTATAAACAGTTAAGTAGCTTGTTTTAATAGAAGTTTTATAACCACTCTGACAATCTTTGTCCTAAACTAAATCTTTGTCCTAAAACTAAAACTAACTGTTTCAGTTTTCAAATTTATTGATATCATCAAATAGGTAGACTTATTTCAACCATCTTACTATGTATTTCTTTTCAATGTTTAAAAATGGATTTCTTTCTCTCATGAATGGTTTCCTACACTTTAGTAAATTCATGTAAGTCTGGGAATTTCTTCTTGGAGAAATTCTTTTTCTACTGATGCTACATATTTAGTCATTTTAAGACTGCTCAACTATTCTCTTTGTGCTTGATCCCATTTTAACATATTATATTATTTTCCACAAATAAAACACTGTTCACAAACATTTCATATTTGTTCATATCATTTATTTTAATATTTTCTTACTAATTTGTCAATGTCTTGGTGTTATTTTCTTCCCTTATTCTGATATTTTAAATTTTCTGTAATTTTTTTCTTAGTGTTTCAATTTTATTAGCTTTAAAATATCTAATTCTAACCTTTTAAAAACTCTATATTATATTTATGTTTGTTTGGAATTATTTTTTAATGGTTTTTTAATTTCTTTATTTTCTAATTCTCATTGATTTTGCTGGTGTTTTTCTTCCATATTCAGAAAATCACTTTCCTCATTATTTTTCTTTTTCACTGTGTTTGCCTGCACTCAACACATTTTATTTATTTAACACTGTATATTTGACACAAAGTTTATTATTACCTAAAGTATATTTTAGTTTCCACTATTATCTTGCTCCATGAATTTGCAATCATGTCTTAATTTATAAAAATATGAAATATTTCTAAATTTTTAAAAACTGATTTTTCCTTATTTCCATGAAAATTAGAGTTATTTAAAAATTCAAAAGTTTTAATTTTTTTATTGGAAAAATAATAAACTTTTATTGTTTGCTTTTAAAGCATGACAATTGTTACATGAAATTATTGCATACATGGTCATTATGCCAATTTTGAAAAATGCATTAGTAAAATATTTTCTTCCCTTACTAATTTCAGAAATTTTTATCTCTATCTCTAGCCTGTTCTATTAACTAACATGTGAGAAGGATCAAATTATCCAGTATATTTATAATTTTACTAGTTTATTTATGGTTTTTAGCCTTTTGATTAACATGTTGTGAAGATGTACAAATTTTAAATGGTATATAAATTTTCTGTTTTTGTTCAGTGCTACCAGTCTTTTTGCACTAAGAAATAATTTCCAATATGCTTTTGCCTTAAAATCAATTTTGCTTGATTTTGACAAGGCTTTCTTTGTAATTTTTATTTTAATTTCAACCTGTATCCTTTTATTTTGATTAGACTTACAACAAATTAATTATCTATCTAGGAAATGGAATGATTATATTTTCTCCATATGAATTTGGCAATCTATAATCATTAAATGATTATTAATGTAATTATCATAGTTGGCTTAAATTCATCACTTTCTTTTGTGCCTTCTAGCTTTCTTCCCATTCTATATATTTTTTCCATTGATGAGTTTGCTGCATTTTTTTCTTTCTTGATTCTGTGTTTTCCTATTGCTAGTTTGAACATTTTAACCACTTTCATTTATTTCATGGTTTTGATAAAATCATCATATTATTCATTGTAATATCACCAAATCTAGAATCAAAAATTAGCTTTCCTCTCAGTTCAATGACCTCAGTGCATTTTAGGTTCATCCCCTTTCCTAAAGCATGTGCTTTACTATTATTCTATAAGTCAATGTTAATTTACATTTAAGAAATCTACATTTCATGGTAGTAAATCCAATCTTCAGAATCTATATACATTTTATATTATTTTGTTAAAAACTTGTATGGTTGTTCAAAAAATAAATTTCTCAATAAAAAAAATCTACATTTCAAATGTAATCTTTATTTTAGTTTTTTGTATATGCATTGGCTTCTATTATAAGGCTGAATAACATTGAATTGTTTATGTTTACTTTATCTATTGATGCACTGATAAATGTTTAGCTATTTTTCCATATCTTGGCTGCTATGAATAATGCTGCAATGGACAAAAGAGTGCAGATATCATTTCAACATGCTGATTTGATTTCCTTTGGATCTACCCTTGTCTCCTCACCCATCATTCAGTTTTGATTTCTATGGTTTCAGATTTCTGTGGTCAACCGAAACTTAAAATTATTAAATAGAAAAGTCCAGAAACAAACAATTTAAAATTTTAATTTGCATCTTGTTTTGCATAGCATGATGAAATTTTATGTCACACTGTTCTGTGCTGCCCAGGATGTGAAACTTCTCATTGTTCAGTATGTCCTGTTTGTCTCTTTGTAGCTGTCATAGTTATCATAGCCACAAAACACAAGAGTAATGATGCTGGCAATTTGGATATGACAAAGTGCTGTGAAGTGTTTCCTTTAAGTGAAAAACAAAACAAAAACAGAGTATGTGTATAGGTGTGTGTGTGTGTGTGTGTGTGTGTATACATACGCACAAATGCAGAGTATAGTTCTATTCATGGTTTTAGGTATCCTTTGGAAGTCTTGGAAGTTATTTTCCAAGATAAGGGGCCACTTTATATATAAAATAGTATAATAAAATAGTATAATTGCTGGATCCTATCTTTATTTTAAATACAGCATGTTTATAATACTAGTTATTTAAAGTCAGCATTGGTTAATATTACACACTTTTCAAGCCAATTGCTAGTGATTATTGTTGTCATAATTCTCTTTCATTTTAGCTTCCTTCCTTGAATGGTTATCTTTGACAATCTGTGAGACACAGTACTTGTTTTCAGAAAAAATCATGAATCCTAGTATGCAAGTATTTGCATTTGCATTTGACTTTGTTCCTCCAAATGATTATGATCTAAGTTGAAAATTTGACATAACTTAAACCATCCTCCTGAGTCGATATCAGATGAAAAATCTTCAAAACACCTGGTTTATCCCTGACATGTCTGAGTTTGTAGACTGTTTGATTCCAAGTTAAATATGGAGTATTTACTGATTTCTTAAATTTGAAGGGCTCTAGATTTTTACTTTTCACATTCTGCTGAACTGATGAGGCAATCAAAATAAACTTAATGTTTCAAAATTGAAAATTTCTCAAAGTAGTAAGTGGTTTGCTTAAAAATCTGGGTTAACCAATTTCTTTCATTATTTATTAGATATTCCCTTAATATTGATGTGGGGTTTTTGAGATGAGGCTGGATTATCTGCTCCTGCTGGTGAATGGAGTCTGGGCCACTACAGATTCCAGAAGCCAAAACAGCTCGCTTCTAGTGTTTGTAGCCATTCCCAGTTAAAACTGGGAATTTGGGCTGGCTGCAAGTGTCTGCAGCTGAAAGTGTTAGCAAGTCTCCAACTAAATGCTGGGAGTTGCAGCTCTTGGTGTGGTGGAAATTCACCCCAGGAATTCGGCGCCGATCTTCTGGGTTCTTGTCTCATGAATTTGAGAAATAAAATCCACAGACAACCACGAAAGAAGGAGTAAAAGGAGTAGGATTTATTTAAGAAGAAGAGCAGAGACTCCGCAGAACAGACGGGTACCTGGAAGCAGGATACCATCTGTTGGAGGTTAGGCCAGGGGTTATATAGATTTGGGGTATGAGCACAATTAACATTCATGCAAACCAGGCATTGAGAAATGCATCCACTCCATTGGTTAAAATCTATGTAAAACAGGCATTGAAACTGGTCAGGAACACCACTGGTTAAAACAAAAGGTGGCAAATACTTCCTAGTACCCACCTGTGACCACCCCCATTTCTTAGTTGGGACAAAGGTGAGCCTCAAGGTCTTTTTGCATTTGAAGGCCCTAAGCATGCCCTGTCAATCACTCTCTGCCTCTGCCATCTAGCTCTTGGATAGGAGGGGCCCTTGTCCTGACTACCTAGTCATTTCACTGTCTCTCCTAATCTGTCCCAATATCTTTTTATTGTTTCTAACATGTTCAAGATGAATATTTCTTTTTATATTATTGCAAACTTTTATACTTTCTCTAGAAAGAGGTATTTCTGAGAAACTTGACTTCCTTTTACTAGATAGTGGAAAGTTCATAACACATTTTTTTTCTCGCTTTTGCTACAATTATTTTTGTACTTGATGTTCTTTGGATTTTATTACTAATAAACACTAGTTTGTAAACTTAAAACATTCTTGAAATAATCTATTTAGGTATTTACATAAAGGAACAATTCTGATTTTTTTCAACTTGAACATATTTTAAATTATTTTCCCATGTATTTTTTGTCATCAGAAATTTAGCAGCTTAAAACTAACTGGATTTCTAAGGTAACTAATGTATATATAAGAAATTAAGGTTATTTCAGGTGGGTTTCTTTTGAAATCCTATAAACTAAGCTTGAGTTCTCACAATGCTGAAATCAAGATGTCAAGCAGGGCTATTGTTTCTTACTGGAGGCCTCTGGGGGAGGGGGGATTTTGCTTCAAGTCTCATTCAGGAAATTGACAAAATTCAGCTCTAGCTCCACAAGACTGTGGAACTATAATCCTGTTTCTCAGTTGTGTGGCAGGCATAGTTCCCTCTTTGTTTGAAGTTGCATGCATTCCTGCCCCTTAGCTTTTTCCTCCATCTTTAAAGGCAGAATTGATAGGTGGGGTTCTATTTTTTTTTTCTGACTTTTTTTTTTTTTTGCCTTTCTCTTTTGCTGTATATCTCTCACAACAGCTATTAAGAATTTCTTTGCATTTATGATTCAATATATTCAATTGAGCTCACTCAAATATCTAAGATAATATCCTTTAAGATCTATAACCTTACATTAATTTGCAAGTCACCTTTTCTACAATACCTAGATTAATGTTTGTACAATATGAGAACTTAATTGTCAAGGGACATTTTTAGAATTTTGTCTATTGTGGAAAGTGCTTCAGCTAGGCTTCAGTTTGGTTTCTTAAATCTGAAAGTCCTAAATTTTAATAGCATAAACTAGATGTTTTACATTCTCTTAAGTAAAATATATATTTTCACAGTCCAAAACTTAAGATGTTCAAACACAAGAAAACAGTCTTTTTTTCTATTTGATGTTCCATATAATTCCACATAATACTCATTCACAGAATCATTTTAGGACATAAGAAGGATTTTTAAGTCCCTGCTCTCATTCAGCTTATTAGAAATTAAACATGACAAACATGGGAAAAGAAAAATTGAACTAAGAATCTATTCCTATGTCCTTCATGAGAGTCCATCCTTGAACCTAGTCACCCACTCACATGGCTTTTGCTAATTATAATGAATATTAGAAAAACATAATATTGCTACCCCAAATATGATAGGGTTTCTATTAGTGAAAAAAGCTAAGAAATTGGATTGTTGACTAGTCACATTTACTACCAATAAAGTAATGAGACTTAAATTAATCTCAGGGTTGGTGAGTGAGAACCCTGCTTTGGAATATAATTATATAACACACACACACACACACACACACACATACACATATATATATAATATTTTAATGAAAATATTTTAAACTACTATTTATATTTACTTGTTTTATTTTTAAAGAGAGTGACAGTGGAGCTGGAGCGGTGGCTCAGTGGTTTTGACACTTGCCTGGCAAGCAGGAGGACCCTGGTTCAAGTCCTAGCACTAGGTACACAACTAAGTGTGGGAGTGGCTAAGGCCATGTGAAGAACTAAATAAAGTTCTTTCTCTCTTTCTCTGTCTCTCTTCACTGTCCCTCTCTCTCTCTCTTTTTTAAAGTCCTACTCTTGTATACTCTCCACAGAGGGTAAATTGTAAACCTTCCTGGAGGATGACTGGACAACACTTATTTAAAAAGAGAGAGAGAGAGACAGAGAGATGGTGAAAGAGAGAGAGAGAGATGGTGAAAGAGAGAGAGAGAGAGAGCATCAATTTTTTTAAATTTAGTTTTTCATTTGGTTTTTGTTGCTCTGACACTTCATTGCATATGTGGTACTGGGGTAGAACCTGCATTCTTGCACCTCCCAGGCAAGCACCATACCTGCTGAGCCACTGCTCCAGCCCCTTTTGCACTAACTTTGACATTTTCTTCAACAGAAATATATATCAAGTAGAGTTAGTTGTCAGTGGGATAATGACTTCCCTAGTACTATGCACACTCATGCACTAATGATTACAGATTTAAAAACTGTGAAGCTAGAGAATGATAAAAAAAAAAGTGAGGATCTTCTAACCAAATCAAGCTTTTCACCAAAGAACCAATTTGAAATTACTTGCTTTGACAGATGATGAATAAAATCACATTAGAAATAAATCAAATACTTCACCTCTGCATTATTCTGATTTGAATTCTCTCTTTTCCATTAATGTGACTATTTCCAAAATGTGTCATAGAGTCCTGACAATTTAAAAGGCATTATGTGAAAAAAGCATCATTCTGCAAAGGAAAAAGCATAATTGTTGTCTTGACTATGGTGACATTCTCATCAATGAGGTAATGGTCTGAGTCACCAAAACAGTTGTTCTTCCTGTTTGCATCATTTATACTCACTTTCTTTAAAAACATCAGTAAGACCCAAGAACATCTTAAAGTAATATATTTAGTTTTAAATTTCTATATTTGTCTTTGATCAAGCAATTCTTCTTTTTAAAATTTTTTATTTTTGAACAACCATACAAGTTTTTAACAAAATAATATCAAATGTGTATAGATTCTGGATATTACAATTACCCCCAGGAGAGCCCCCCCCCAAATGCCCACCCTTATCCCTCCCTTCCCCTTCCCCCCATATCTCTAAAAAAGGATTATGTTGTATAGCATTATATCTTATCTGGATTTAACATATGATAATAGAACAACTTTTTCACTGGTCAGGGTCTAGTCCCAACCTCCACAGATGAGTGGAGACAATCGACCATTACTTCTCTGGGTTAAGCTGATTTTACTCAGCATGATCTCTTCCGTAGCCATCCATTTGCCTTCAAAGGCTGCAATATCATTGTTTCTAATTGCTGTGTAATATTCTATGGTATAAATGTACCACATTTTTTGGTTCCATTCATCCAGTGAGGGACATCTGGGTTGTTTCCATAGCCTAGCAATAGTAAATTGTGCTGCTATGAACATAGATATTGCTGTGTCACTGTAATGTGCTGATTCTAAGTCCCCTGGAAAGATACCCAGGAGTGGAATAGCAGGGTCATATGGTGGACTCATCCCTAATTTTTTGAGGATTCTCCATACTGCTTTCCAGAGGGGCTGTACCAGTCTGCAGCTC
>PVKS010046780.1:0-13139 GCA_004027875.1 Aplodontia rufa | reverse complement strand
GATGGAATTTGTTGTCACATATTCCTAGATGCACACAATATAGCAATACAATTTGGTCAATATCCCCCCTACACACACCCCTCTGCCTCCCTCCTCCTGTCCTCTGATCCCTTGCCTCTCTTCGTGGTCCTATATTTTTCCTAAAAAACCCAAGTACAGTGACATATTCTTGTACCTATGAAGAACATTTTTTACATATATGGCTATAGTATATACAGTGACATTTATAACTGCTTGAAATGTACCTTGCTTTATCTCAGTTCCAACATTTCCCCTTCTCCTCCCTTCCTGTCATCCCATGTTATTCTTTAAATATTTGACAATGGGATTAAACATTTACATTTTTGTAAAGACATGCAGCATTGCTTGCTCAAGTACCTTATGAGGTATCTTGCAACTGTAGCTCATAAATATTAACATATTGCATTTTTGTTCTATGGATCTAATCCATGAGTTTATCTACCTTTCCTCCAAGCCTGGATTCCGCTCCAGCCACCACAAATGAGGGAAAACATTCAGCCCTTGACTCTCTGGGTTTGGCTAACTTCGCTCAGCATAATTTCTTCCATTCCCATCCATTTACCTTCAATGGATACAATATCATTGTATCTAATAGCTGAGTAGAGCTCCATTGTAAATATATACCAGAGCTTTTGGATCCATTCATCCAGTGAGGGGCATCTGGGTTGGTTCCATAATTTAACTATTGTAAATGGAGTTGCTATGAACATAGATTTTGCTGTTACACACATATTTTTATGACACAGCATTTGTTTCGGTTGTTTTTTTTTTTTTAAGAAACAGGGACTGTGTGAGAGAGAGAGAGGGAGGGAGGGAGAAAAGCAATTTTTTAAATTTAGTTTTTCATGTGACTTTCGTTCCTCTGACACTTCGTTGTGTACATCGTGCTGGGGTTCGAACTCATGTACTCATGCATGCCAGGCAAGCGCCATAACCACCAAGCCACTGCTCCAGCCCCTTGACATAACATTTGTCAAATAAATTATATCAAAGTATTATTCTTTGGATATTTTATCAAATGTAAATACTACAAAACAGCAAGTCTTATTAATTTTATAGAAGTCTGATACAGAACAAGAATCCAATGAAATATAAGAATTTGACTTGGAGATTCTTTGCACAAGTCAAGGTAGTATAAAGCATAGGTCTTTTGCTTCTAAGGGGAATGTTAACAGTTTATGGCAGTCAGTCAATGCTTCTGCTACAACAAATTTTTAAAAGGCCAAATAAATCATAAGAGAGTTATTTTTAAAGCCATCAAAGAGCCGTGGAAACCAGGGAACATCATGACCTAAAAATCCCAGAGAAACTGGGCATGGTGGCACATGCCTTTACTCCTAACTACTCTGGAGGCTGAAGTAGGAGGAGCACAAGTTCGAGGCCAGCCTCAGCAATTTAATCTACCCTGTCAGTGGTAGAGCATTACTTGTTTCAATCTCTACTACTGAAAACAAACAAACAAACAAACAAGCAATTTTTTTTCAGAGAGGCAAAACCTTTTAGAGGTGAGCTGACATTCACTTTTTTTTTTTTTTCATTCTTCTTTGGGAAGGAAGAGGTTGGCTGCTTTCAGACTCAGGTTGAATATCAAGCTTGGTTCAGTCAGAGAAGGGAGGGAAAGCAAAAAAAAAAAATAAAAGACTATGCAAGTCCAGAGAGAAAATTGGAAGCCTGAAGTAGTCTCTAACTCACACAGAGTTTCTCCATAGGACACTTGCTAGGGTCTAGAAGTTCGTGTTTAATGAGAGATCCTTTAATGTTAGTCATTGTCCTGACTGCTGGGCGCCAGCCCCAGCAACTCTTAGGGTCCCCAAAGGATGGGTGGAGTCGGTGTGGAGGAACGACTTGAACCTCTGGGGCAAGTTGCAAGCAGACACAGTTCCCTGCTTGAGCAAAATGCCATCTGTTCTCTGTTGTTGAACTTTTTTATACAGGTGCACAAACAAGTTTCCCAGTAATCTTAAAGTATCAAACATTAGTATAATTTATGTCTTCAACACCCCTCCCCAACACATTGACCGTATGTAACTAACTGGTATAAACTGTTACTTTTTTCCTTTAGAGGTTTTTTCAAACCATTACCTCATTTGATAAGAGAAGCATCTAAAGGTTTCTGTACTACATTAATCTAGAAGCCCTACCTTAGCATAAAGGAAAAGCTTCTTATTAACTCGGGACCACATGTGACCATTTCGTTCAAACTGCTTCAGAGCCCCACACATAAAACTATCCACTTTATCATAAAGTCATGGTCAAATCTTCATGGACTGTTTCATGCACTGTAAAAAGAAGCCTTATTTTCCAAAAGAATAATGTTGTTCTTAGTTCTCTAAACCTACTTTGATAAAAGACAGAAATCAAACATTTCCCCAAACTCCATCTCCCTAATTTTATTCAGAGGTTTCTTAATTAGCTAGACTATGTTATAGGCTATAATAACCCCTATACCCTATTAACTACTAACCGAAAACTATTTTGTTATTGTCACCTTACTGGACATATTATAGTAAACCTATCCTTTAATTGTTAATTCTATAAAATATTTGTGCCTCCTAATCTGTGCACTAAGAAGTTAAAACCTAACTTCTGCAGAAACAAGAAAGGCAAGCATGTTTTTTGTAGATGTTTTATGTATACTGTTTCTTTGTTCCTTAGTTCTAATTATTTTGCTTTCTATTTCCAATTTTATTGTAAAGTCAGTATAGCTTCATTTTCCATGATTTCCATGTGTGTTATGACCAGTACCCTTCCCAACAATCCACAACACTTGTTAGAGCCATGGAATTCTCATCACAATCAGAGTTTCAGTTTGAGTGAATTCATAATACATATAATCACTAGAACACAGCCAATTCCTAGAAGGGATGGTTTGGGCAATCTCCTGGAATGCCGGCTTTGCCAGGCCCTTCCCCAAGTCTGGACTTTGTCAGACAGAAGCTTGGTGGACATTGCCTCCTCCACCTGACCAACTCCATTTTCCGAACCTGTTCTCTTTAAGTTGTTTTTCCCTTTCCCAGCTCATCTCCTACTAGGAACCAAAACGGACTCCCTGGCCACCCAAGCCCTGGCACCAGGGGGACTCGGAGCCAGGCTTCTAATGAGCACATAGGTACCCCTTGGTAGGACGCCCCAGTCTCGCTGAAATTGCTATGCACAAAAGGCCTCATTGGCTCCGTTTTTGTTCTTCTTCTGTATGATCCTAAAGCTGCTGTCAGAACAAGGAAGATCATTCTCTAGACTGCTTCCCGCTTTGGCCACGCTGTACCAGGGACGGGATCTTCTAGCATGGGAAGGATAGAAATGAGATGGCACCGGGTGCTGGGCCTTTCCCTGGGCTTCAGCTGGAGGGAGACAGTCTGATTGAGCGGGGACCAGGCTGTTCTCAAACAAAGGAAAGGGCAAACTTTTTACTGATCTGTAGGGTTGGACCAGGGTCTACTATTTCTTATTAGTCATGAGCGTGGTATTTTTTTCCCAAGGAATTTCTTCATTATGCAAGATACGGATTAGTAATTATTTAGTTTGTTCTTGGAGACATTATGGCACCAACATTCTGACTTTTATGACACACGTGGTCTTATGGTTGTCCTGCTCCTTGCAGTAAGATTGTTGAAATATATGGGAGAGAAAGAAGGAAAAAAAAAGTGTGTCAAATTTAAGTAATGACAGGTCAGAGGAGTAAGGCCTGTGATGGTCCCTAACTATCTCACTCCTGAAGATAAATCCCTTTCTCGCTTCAGCACTATTTCTCTGTGTTAACTGAACTCTGGAGACAGCAGGTGACTAGACTGGATACCCCTAGAGTCAGACTTCCAGCCCAGGACTCTGACTATGCACGTCAGGCTAAGGACCAACTGACATAAATCGCCAAAAGACAAAATTGCAACAAATTTAGCTTAAAGATCTCACCTGATTTATTTATGATGTTAGATTCCAGCAACACTTCGTTCCACAAAACAGATTGTTCCAAAGCTCTGAGCAGAAGAGTTTGATCTATATACAGAGAAGGGTTGAAAAAAGCAGGAAAAAAGAAAAAAAAGAATAAAGAGCAGCTCTCTCTCTCTCTCTCTCTCTCTCTCGGAGAGAGAGAGAGAGAGAGAGAAAGCAAAGGTAACTTGTGCCAATTGAAACTGACCTGTTTGGGAAATTTGGCTATTGTTTCTCTCTTCTCATCTTCGGTCAGATAACAATTTAGTTTCGGTGATATGAAACTTTAAAATAAATGGCTGCATTGTTAAAATTTTAGCCTGGCCTGTTGGGATCTAGTGTTTTGGAGCTGAGTCCCAAACAATGACCTCTTACTGCTTTTATTCCACAGCCCCATCCCCCACGATGAGGCTTGAACCCAGAGGTCCTCTGCTACTGAGCTACATTCCTAGCCTTTTTTACTTTTATTTTTAAAAGTAAAGGTCTTGCTAAATTTCCCAGGCTGGTCTCAAACTTGGGAGCCCCATGCCTCAGCCTCCTGAGTAGCTGGGATTCCATGAGTGAGCCACCACTCTTGGCTCTTATTTTAATAGTTGTAAAAGAGTGAAATGTCTCTTGATCCTGCAGTGCTACAAAGGAGACCTACTATGGTGATTTCTCCCTTAACTCATTTGCCAGATTGAAGCTGTATAGGACACCAGACTGAAGAAGTGGGTTGGGTAATTCTAAAAGGAAGCACTACATCAAACCTGACTTTCAGATCTGCAAAGATAGACGACCTGATACTATCTTAACCAAAGCCCAGGAGGGCCACACCCATGGCACACCCTGAAGCAGAGGTAAATTAAATCTTCTCCAAATTGAATCTAGCCCAACCAAACTGAATCCCTAATTGCGCTAAAGTGATCACTCTCTTACCATATGTGCCCAACACAAAAACAGGAGGAACCCTTTCTGGTGTACAAGACTGTAACCTGGAGCCTTTTTAGTTTTTCTTTATGCAGTACAAACATTAAATTTAAAAATACCATGCAGAGAAATATGATTGATAATCAAAAGAAAAACAAAGAGGTCGGGGTGTAGTTCACTGGTAGGTCACTTGCCTGGCATGCACCAGGCCCTGGGTTTCATCCCGAACACTGTTGGGAGGAAAAAATAAAGAAAGAAAGGAAGGAAGGAAGGGGGGAGACAAAAGAAGCAGATTTATTGATATAGATTAGAATAAAGATTTTTAATAGTTATGAAATACATATACATAAATCAGGGCTCCTCTTTTTTTTTTTTTTTTTTTTTTGGTTAGGCATATATGGATTGAACCCAGGGCACTTAACCACTGAGGCACATCCCCAGCCCTTTATTTTTATCTTTATTTATTTTGAGAGAGTTTCACAAAGTTAGGGCCTTGCTCAATTCTGAAGCTGGCTTTGAACTTGGACTCATCCTGCCTCAGCTTCCCGAGCCACTGAGACTACAGAAGTGTGCCACTATGTGACTAATATTTTAGAGAAGAAAATAGAAAAAAAAGATGCATATGGTAAGATAAAAAGAACATTTCAACAGGGAATTTGAATCTGTTGGAAAAAATCTACTGGACTTACTAAAACTATTAGATGATGATGTAGAATATCTTTATAACCTTGAGAATGAGAATTTTTTGAAAACAAGATATAAAAAGCACAAATAAAATGTGAGAAATTGACATCTATATCAAAGTAGGCTTCTGCTTAGCAAAAGATAACATGTGCAATGTTAAAAGAGGTGTGTGTCTCCTGGGGATTTTCCCAAAAGAGTTAGAATCAGCATATTATAGTGATATGGCTTCATCAATGTTTATAGCAGCTCAATTTACTATAGCTAGACTATGGAACCAACCCAGATGTCCCTCACTGGACGAGTGGATACAAAAACTTTGGTAGTTATATACAATGGAATACTACTCAGCTATTAGAGAAGATGATATTATGGCTTTTGCAGCCAAATGGATGGAGATGGAAAGAATTATGCTCAGTGAAGTATCCCAATCTCAGAGACTCTAGGGCCGAATGGTTTCTCTCATCTGTGGAAGCTAGAATACATGGGGAAGCAGTATGTTAGACGGCTAAGCTAACAATAACTTCAAATTGTATGATTCTCAACGCAATAGGGGGATGGCTCCCTAGGTTACTTGGAAGCGTAGGGAGGGGAATGGGTAGGGGAGAGGGTGTAGGAAGAACTCCTAGGAGACTGGAGAGTGGGAATATGGGGGAACCATCTCAGAAGGAGATCTCTGACCTCCATGAGATACTCATTTAACTCAGGAGTTCTTCTGGGGGAAACAGCAACAGGGGAAACCCAAGCTGGGCATCCATGATTGGGCATTAGCCCTGGATAACTAAGTATATATACATTGGTTATTGATGATTGGATAGTGTTTCCCCCTCAATTATATCTCTATATACATTTAATAAAAATATTAATAAAAAAGAGTTTTGTGTGTCCCACTCAGATTTTCTGTCCCAAACATACAGGGAAAATCTGCATATTATGAAGAACAGGATAGATTATCTAGTGGGAAAATCAGTAAGTAATGGAAACCAGAACACAGAAAAGCATTGAAGAAATTCAGTGTCCCTCATTCAGGATCAGATAAATGAAAGTGAAAACTGTTCTGTATCGTATACTTGATTGGCAAAAGAAAAAAAAAAATCAGAAACAGTACTATCAGGTGCTGATGAGGAAGTGGGGGGGGTATAAATTTTGGAGAACAGCTATAAACATTTATGGGAGGGAGGAATGCTGTGGATTGAACCCAGGGGTGTTCTGTCACTGCGCTACAACCTCAGCCTTCTTAAATAATTCTGTTTTGAGACAGAGTCTCACTAATGGTGAGACTGGCTGCAACCTTCCGATCTTTCTGCCTCAGCCTGTGGGAGCTACTGGGATCACAGGTATGCTCCAGCAAACCTGGCCCTGTTTGCATAATTTGTCGGCCAGTAATTCCACCCTTGGGGACCACTACTTATGGGGATACAGAGACAGCCATAAAAAAGACAGGTAGAGTCTTTATCACAGTGTTGTTAGTAATAACAGAGAGTTTGAGAAACCGAAATATCTATCAACAACGAATTAGAGAAATGAAGTGTAGCACATCTGGAGGATGGAACACTATCTGGTACTCAGAAAAATCGAACAAAATCAACAGCATATGGCAACATGGATTTGAAGAAGCACAATATTGAGCAACAAAAGCAAACAAAAAAACCCCCCAAGAAGCAGAATGATATGTGTTAGGCTGGCTGGGGGCGTGGCTTCAGCTAGCCCACGTGGTCACAGCACCATGCCTGGCTGGGGGCGTGGCTTCAGTCGAGACAGGAGGCTGGCTAAGGGGCAAGGCAAAGGCAGCTTGCCTGAAAAGAACAGCCAATCAAGACGCTGGGAGACAAGCTCCAATGGATTGATGGATCCACCAGCCAATCTCTGAAGGACCAACCCCATCATCGACTTCCACCCAGTTAACCAGCAAAACCAGCTGCCTGGCAGGGTCTAGAGCCATTTTCCCTGTGTGCCATTCTCCCTGCTGGCCATCACTTCCCAAGCCTGCCATCATTATGGTAGCGCAGGTGAAATTGGCCTGAGAGCAACAAATCCCTGTGAACATCTCTGCCTGAATTTACACCCGTACATCATTATTCTTTTTTCTTATTTTTACAATATGTATACTCATGTAACTTGAAAAAAATTCCAGATGCCCATATATAAATACACAAGTAAATAAATATACAACTCAATGAATGTGTAGGCAGTGAACTCAAGGGAGCACATTAGATGAACTGGAATGGGCTTCTATGCAGGGACAAAGAGGGAGGATAAGGGATATGGGAGGAGGAAAATATCAGAATAAAATAAAAAAGAGATCAAAGAGGTGTTCTACCCAGACCAACGATGATTGTGTGCCAAGAATTTAGTAATCTATCTATCTGTATTAGTGGAGCGGATGTCTAACTCAAATCCCCAAAATATTATATCCTCTTCATAATGAGGTAGGAATTAGGAGATACAGAAAAAGATTCACTGAGTCTCAAGGAGAAGCTGGGATGCAGGACCATGAATCTTGGAAATGCAGAATAAGAATTCATGAACAACCCAGCCCATGTCCTTAGCCCACACCCCTGGCTGTGCACTTGACCTACATCCTTAACCCCCCCCCCAAAAAAAAAAGTAACATAAAGACAAAGTTCACAGTGGGAGGAAAACCTGGCAGGAAACTTCCTGACTCCGCCCTGATTCCCCCTCCAGTCAAGCACTCTCTGTCCCTCTGGAAGTTGTAACACCCAGACCAATGGATCTTTGTCTCTCTGGAGCTGCTCTCCATTCTTCCTTGAACATGTATCTACTTTCCTAAACAAATCTGCCTCTCACAGGTGCATGTTGAATTTCTTTTCTGTCATGTCAAGGACCTCGCTTGTCCTGAATTAAAGTCCCTTTTGACAATATCATGGAAGAGAACAGATGCACTCTTTTGCTTTGGTATATTTTACATAGGCTGCACAGAAGTTAGTCTTGAGCAGAGAAATTGGAGAGACTTTAACAAACAGGGTTGTGTTTAAAAGAGAGTTGCAGTGGTGGAAGGGACATGTAAGGGACCTGTGCATGTATGTAATGGATAGTTGAAGAAAAGAAGACAGACAATAGAATTTTAAGGGAGAAGGAAATATTAAAAATCATCTGGTCCATCTCTCATGACCACATTTTAAATAGTGAAGACACAAAATCTGGGGAACCCAAGTGATTGTCCATGGTCACAAGTTACATAGCAATGAGAGCTATTTTCAGATATGCGCAAAAAAAAAAAAATTCATGTGAGCCAGGCACGGCGACACAGTCCTATAATCTCAGAGGCTCTGGAGGCTGAGGAAGGAGGGTCTCAATTTTGAGGCCAGCCTCAGCACCTTAGTGAGACCCTAAGCAACTTAGTAAGACCCTGTCTCAAAATAAAGAGGATGCTGGGGATGTATCTCAGTGGTAAAGCACTCCTGGGTTAAATCCCCAGTAACCCCACCAAATAAAAAAGTCATGTGAAAGAGAAATTCGATTATTTGGAAAGAGTAAGTAGGTCGAGAGTTTCAGGAAGAAGCATTTTCACATATGAACCAACTTCCCACCTGGAACAACGGAACATGAGGAACTGTTGATGCTGGGTTTGGGTGGAAGTCTGTTCCATGTCCTCCTGGAGCCAAAGATTGAAACTGGGGGATGCCGAGGCAAGAATAGCAGATGGATTTTATTTTAAGAAAATAATAGAGGGGCTGGAGCGGTGGCTCAGTGGTTATGGAGCTTGCCCGGCATGCGGGAGTACACGGGTTCAAACCCCAGCACCATGTACACAAGGAAACTTCAGAGCAATGAAAGCCATATGAAAAAACTAAATAAAAATTGATTCTTTCTCTCTCTCTCTCACTGTCCCTCTCTCTTTAAAAAATAAAAAAGAGTCTGGGGTATATAGAAAAGGCATCTAATAGAGTAAGCAACAGCGGCTGGGATCTTAAATGACTGCTTATAAGGGTTAGGCATCACAGGGTGGAGAATGACTGTTTCATTAATTACCTTGCAGGGTGTATAACATTTAACTTTTACATTCATCATTGTCATTTCCTTTAAATGTCTGTGTGTGGCTGGGCCTTGGTTATACTCTCCTGCCAGGTGTTTAAGACCACGTAGGTCAAAACTGGTCAGCATTTGTTCTCCAGGGCCTCTTTAATCTCCCTGATTGGGAGTTTATGTGACCCAGAGTTTGTTTCAGAGCCCTTAGAGGAACCTTATCGTTTCCCAAGTCCTGGCTGACTTTTAAGGGTGATTTGCCAAAATATTGGCTTTTGGTATTAAACATCCAGCAGGTCAATTTCACCAGTCCTGTACTAGGAGCACTGGGCTTTAGCTCTAATGTCTATAATTTTACAGTCACTTACACCTTTTATTTAGTTGGGATCAGTATTAGTACTGGAAGTCAGCCTTACATCTAAAATTAACTCAGGTTGTTAAAGAAATTTTACTTCTGCAAAGCACTCAGATAGCCATTAAAAGGTCTTACAGGAAAAGTACAAAATGAGAAACAAGAGCAAAAACATACTTAGTTTGCATAATAGTTATGAACCGAGAAATGTAATTTTTATAATCCCAAACCTTTAACATGAATCAAAAGCTAAGAAAGCACCCAGACCTCTCCCAGTGGAAAAAGTAGGAAAATGTCTTTATGTTCCACAAAGTCAACCTTTAAACAAATTAGGCTCTCCTTCTTAGTGTAAAGAGTAACATAAAATTTGATATATAACATTGATGACAGGCTATTTTTATCCAATTACAAAATACAAAAAGACATAGATAAATTTCCAAAAATTTGTTATTTCTATAAGGCTGAAAGAAACTACTGCTACAGACAACATTAGTTTGGAAACACCAACTTGGTAAAGTGCTTCCCCAAGCTTTATATTTAAAGAGACTTGTATATCTAGAGGACATGAATACATCTAATACACAACAAAAGCCAGCGTCGATTACATAGCTGTCCTTATCCTTATATTAACTAAGTTTAACTTTGAATGAAAAATTTAGAATCCATAGTGTATAGTAACAATAATTACAGGTCTGCATGGGTTAGCAATACTGTCAAAGATCAGAGCGTAATTTTAAATTTCTTAAGGTTAGGAAACAGTGTTCATGATCAGAAATAGACTCATTATCTGATGTAAAAATACATCTTATAACAATGAAATGTTTATATAGTTAGAACAAACAGATAATGACCCAGGTTTTGAAATGGTAGTATGCTGCTTTTATATCAAATGCAATGTGTAACAGAGAGCATTTTGGTAACCTTGTCTGTAACTCTACATAAATTTTTATTTCACAAGCTTACATAACACTTAGGATTTAAATGACCATTTAGTTCTTAAACGTATTTTTAGTAACATATATTAAGGTATCAACTATATTGTATTAACCCAAAGCAGTTATTTATTTTATCGGTTATTAAATGATTATTTAAAAGGCTTAAAAACTTTAAAACAGGTACAAGCTTTGATTCCTTTAAGATCTAGTTTTCCTAAGTAATAAAACCTATTGGCAGGAATCATCTTGATAGATAATGACAGATCAATGGGTAAAATTTATGTTTTGTTTTTTTAAATCAAAGTTAAACCTATAATATGTAGGCATAGCTACTGTAATTTAAGTTTGGAGCCCTCTTAAGGATAAATCTCCGTGGATTCCCTGCACAGGTGGGAGGGCTTCTGGATCCTTTTTGGGAGCCCACCCTCCTACAGGAGTAAAAAAATCTGTCTTGCTCACCCTCCTCCAACTAAGTATTTGCTTTATCACATGTCCAGTATTTCTAACAAGACTCAGTTAGACAAAAGAAGACTGAAAAATATATTTAGGTGCATAAAACCAGAGGTGAATTCACCAGTAAAACTGAGCTCAAAAAATTAGAGTTTTTTTCCCTCCAAAAAAAATGAAATGGCGGTATTTATTCCAGTAAAGGAGCATGTGAACAGCTTTAGCAGAATAGAGTGCATATTTGAATTAGAGTTAGAGTTAGTCCAGACATTGAAAGAATATGAGAGCTTGTGAAATCCTCAGGAAAAGGTTTTTTATTTTTTTAAGAACAAAGAAAACTTATATGGAATCTTTCCAATTTCCTTCTTTGTGCCCACCTGAAGAGAAGAGAAAACTCTGCAGGAGTTAGAGTCTCCTGATATTCACAGCTGCTTGTATTTAAATTTAAATATGGCACTTCAAGCCCACCCCCACCTCTCACCCCCATCTCTAACTGGTTTAGGCACTAGCTTATGTAGTTTGCATTTTAGGTGGCTACCAGACAGCTGTATCAGGCATTTCTTTTCCTTTTATAAAATAGACTAAGCTGCAAAATGATATTAAAATTTATACTTTTCTCTGGTGGCCAAACTTCTCCTTTAGAGAACTTGCATTGAGGCAGGAGAAAATGAGGTGCTTTTTCTTAAGCATTTGTGGATTAAATTGATCCCAATTTTTAGTATTCAGACTCGTGGTGGATCTGGCCTACTTGTGGGAGTGAAGCTCCTACCTGGAGGTAGGGTGTCTCCCTAATGAACTTCTGATGGTCAGCAATCCCATCTCTCCTTTCCCTCTACCCTGCTGGATTTATTGCTGCATTACCAGTGAGGATGCAAAGGTCTTTGTTGCCACATGCCAAAGACCTGAGGGGATCCAGACTTTAGGGACCATTTCCTGGCATCCCCTTGGCCACTATAAAACTTCCAAATACGATGTCCTACAATAGAAAGGCAGCCTACAGTCAACCGTGATTGGGTTGATGCCGGTGATGTGGATGTCGGGTTCGTGTCCTCTCGGAGTCCAAGAATGAAACCGAGGGACACCGAGGCAAGCGTAGTAGATGGATTTTATTTTATAGAAAGTAAAGCACAGGGAAAAGAGCAGACTTCCCCAGCATGGGGAAGGGGACAGAGCCGAGGAGGCATCGAGGTTTGCCCCTTTTATATGACGTCCTCTTCTCGATTGGTCTGCTTCCTTGCCCCTGCACCTAGGACACAGGCGAGGGGAATTCTGCTCCAGTCTTTGGTCCCTGCCTTAGGTGCCAATAGAATGTGGTTCCTTCCTTAGCAGCAGGGAGTGTCTGCATCTGGGCCTGTCTTGTCAGACCCTTATTAGCATTGGGGGATGTCTTTGCCCTCTCAAGGAAAGATGACCATCGGTTGATTTTCTCCTCTTCAGCCCACATTGTTCTGCCTACGCTGACGGCCTAACTTTTTCTGCCTCAAGGTCATCCCTAGATACCACTCTTGAGGCTAAGGCCTTCCTCTGAATAAAAAATAAATAAATTTTCCCAAAAGATTTAGAATCAGCGTATTATAGTGTTGTGGCTTCATCAATGTTTATAGCAGCTCAATTTACTATAGCTAGATTATGGAACCAACCCAGATGTCCCTCACGCGATGAGTGGATTCAAAAGCTTTGGTTCATATATACTAAGGAATACTACTCGGCCATCAGAGAAGACGATATTATAGCTTTCGAAGTCAAATGGATGGAGATGGACAGAATTATGCTTAGTGAAGTCTCCCAAGCTCAGAGACTTAAGGGCCGAATGGTTTCTCTCATCTGTTGATACTAGAATTTATGTTGAAGCAGTAGGACAGACGGCTGACCTAACAAAG
>PVKS010046779.1:0-13137 GCA_004027875.1 Aplodontia rufa | reverse complement strand
AAGTCAAATGGATGGAGATGGACAGAATTATGCTTAGTGAAGTCTCCCAAGCTCAGAGACTTAAGGGCCGAATGGTTTCTCTCATCTGTTGATACTAGAATTTATGTTGAAGCAGTAGGACAGACGGCTGACCTAACAAAGCCTCAAATTGAATGACTTTCAGTGCAACAGGGGTGAAAGCTCCCTAGGTAACTTGGAGATGGTGGGAAGGGGATGGGGAGGGGGGAGGATATATGAAGAACTCATAGGAGTCTGGTGATTGGGAAGATGGGGGAACCATCCCAGAAGCCGATGTTATTCCTACACTAGATACCCACTTAACACATGAGTTCTTCTGGGGGAAATGGCAATAGAAGAAACCCATAGTAGCTTATCTGTGCGTTAGCATCACCCCTGGTTAATAAAGTTTACACATATTCATTGCTACTGTTTTGACAATGTTTCCCTCTCTTCTGTATCCTGTATCGCTATATACTTCTAATAAATGTGAAAAAAAATGATGCAGTAAGTAAACTGTTTTGTAAAACAGATTACAGCAACAGATCACTAAATTTCTATACATTAAGGAATTTATATTAAAGTAAAATCTTTCAGATCCAAGGTACAAATACAGGTTATGGTGGCACTGCTACATCTGACTGACTTTTATTAACTGAGAATCAATCACTTTTACGAACTGATATTGGCAATGTCACTTTAAAAGGACCCACACTTTTCTCTGGGAATAGTTTAAGATGGCCTTCCCAAACATGTTCCTCAGCTAAGAACCAGTCATCTCAGGCTTCTCCCTCTATTCCACATTCAGTCACCAAAAGCAACTGACTTCACCTCCTAAATACCTATAGACATTCCTCTTCATCCCCATAACTACCTAACTCAGATCACTGTCCACACCCTGTGCTGCTGACCCCAGTCAACCCTTGCCTACCCCTGGCCACACCCCCCCCCCCCCACCAAACTAAACCCAAGGACTTTTTTAAAACAACATTTTCAGCAACAACAATAACAACAACGATAAAACATCCTCTAAATCCTTTAAAGGCTTCCCATGATCCCTGGCATAAAATCTAGCACCACATTTTTACAAGGTCCTTGCAATCTGGCCCTTAGTCACCTCTTCAGCTTCTTTCCTGCCTCACTCTTTTCATACTCCACACTTTAGCCATAGTAGCTCCTCCCCCCAAAACACAATTCTTTCAGTATCCCTTACACTTACTTACCTCTAATAAGGAAGTCCTTTGTTCATTCCCTAGAGAAATTCCTACTCCTTTCCCCACACTTCTGCTAACTCACAGTCATCTTTCAGGTCTTAACTTACAAAGTTTCTTTAGAGAACCTTCCCTGATTCTCACCCAGGGTATGGCAGCATGCAGAAATTTTGTCTATTTGGTTCAGAATAACAGCCCCAAGTCTTGGCACAGTGCAAGAACCTTAGAAATACTCAATATTTATAACTGTCAAACGAATTGCAATTCTACACAAACACAATAGTGTTGCCTAGCAATATATTATTGTTACTCTAAATTACTTGATGGGAATCTTATTGCTCCTATATTTTACTTGCATTGCATTCCATTATATTCTGTAACATGTGAACAAAATCCACAAAGATGACGATAGTACATTAATAGTAATGACTTGAGAAAATAATGGTTAAGCCAATATTCCATGCAACAAAGATTGGCTTGAATACCTTTCCTTACTGTTTAACCTAACTTTTTTTGAAAATGAAATTTTTTATCTGTTTTATATGACCAATCTACAGTATTAGATTCCCTGTATCAATCCTTCCTTCATATTAGGAAGTAAATTCAATGGGCTAAAATTAAAATTCATAATTATCTCTCTGATGGATGGGAAAAACATGACCATAATATATTGCAACTCCTCCAATAATATATTAAAGGTGAGGACTGTTGCCTCACCCCTTGAGTCTAAACTGGACTGACAACTTGCTTTTGATTAATTTAATGGAAGGCATGTTGTTAAGCAAGTTGAGGAGTCAAGAGTTCCATCTTCACACTCCTGGAATGCTCCTAACACCATGCAAGGAAGTCTAGGCTAGACTACGGAGTAATTACAGAGGCCCAGTCAACAAACAGCACCAAGGCCCCAGACACGAGTTAGGCCATCTTAGCCCCTGTATCTGCAGTTGAGCTGCCGAAGACTCAAGTCACGTGTGCTCCTCACTGAGCCCAGCAAACTCAGAGAATCACAACATATGACAGTTATTTTAAGTCCTGTTTTAAGGTGGTCTGTTATACAGCAAAGGCTGAGATATTATAAATTCTTCTGTAAGATATGAGGGGCTGGAGCGGTGGCTCAGCGGTTACAGCACTTGCCTGGTATGTGCGAGTACGCAGGTTCAAACCCCAGTACCACATACACAATGAATTGTTGGAGCAACAAAAGTCACATAAAAAACTAAATAAAAATTGATTCTCTCTTTCTCTCGTTCACTGTCCCTCTCTCTTAAAAAGAAAGATATAATGAATGTATAAAACCCAATTTAACAGCAAACCATATTATGCATAATAATTACAAAAAGAGTGCTGACCCAAGGGGCAGGAAGAACTGTTTTAGACTGAGATTATTATTAATGGCACAATTTGGAGCAAGACTTAACCTATCTGGGATTCTCTTTCTGCAAAATGGTATTGAACAAAATGATTCATGAATCTTTTCATTAACAGGTATAAAAGCAATTACAACCTAAGACTTAGAAAGTAGCTTTCATATTAATTTTCTTTACAAAATATAAAATTTCACTTCTCCACCAAAGTCCATACATGTAAAAGTTCTCTTCTGTCCCCCATCCTACCTTCCACATCCCAGAAAATCTACCTTTATATTCTTCCATTCTATACATTTACGGTTTTACTTTACCCTGAAACTCCACATCCCCTCCCTCACTGACCACAATTCTCCTTTTCACACGTAAATTCCTCCAAAGCGTTCTATTTATTCACATCACCAATCCCTCCCTGATTTCTTTCAGATCGCTGCCCCAACATTTCACTGACGTATGTGCTGTGTTCAACCACACTCCCCATTTTGCCTAGCTCAAGGGTCAATTTCAGTCATTATGTTATTTGACCTATGAACATGTGATATAACTAATCATTCTTTTAAAAATTCTGAATTATGCTGAGTAAAATCAGCATAACCCAGAGAAAAATTCTGAATTATACAGAAAAGTACATGAATTTTAAAGTTTCATGATTAATAATAAGCAAATCCACTCGGGTAAAGAAATGGAACACACTAGAACCCCAAAACTTGCAGATGTGTCTGATTTTTTTTTTAGAGAGTAAGAGAGAGAAAGAAACAATCAATTTTTTTTTCTATCTGGCCTTTATTTCTCTGACACTTAGTTGTGTATGTGGTACCGAGGCTCAAACCCAGGTCCTTGCTCATGCCAGGCAAATGCTCTCACCGCTCAGCCACCATTCCAGCCCCTGCATCTCTCATCTTATACCTCTTGTTCCTTCCATCCCCAAAGTAGCCACTGTGTTGACACCTGTGATGATTCCCTTTCGTATAGCTACACTAAGTAATAGCTTAGTTTTGTCCAGTTTGTAACTTAATGCGAATGTAATTATCCTTTCTCCCATGTTCACACAGGACATTTGTCAGTAGATTCTAAAACTTTTGCAATGTTGAGTGTATGAAGGCACTTCACTGTGTACTTAATGTCCAAGTACATTATGAGATTCAACATTCTTTCTCATAATTTTCTGGCTGCCATGGTTTGAAAATGGTTTGTCTTCACCTCAACTCACGTTGAGGATTGATCCCAAATATATGGTGTTGAAAGGACCCTTCAGAGACAAATAGGTCATAGGGGTCTCATCCTCATGAAAGGATTAATGTATTCCCTAAAGACTGGGTTAGTTATCAAAAGAGTTGATTGTTATTAAATGAGCCTAATACCTCCACTTAACTTTTTTGGCACATGTGCATGTCTTGTGCATGTGTCCACTTAGCCCCTCTGCCATAAAGCCCTTATCAGAAGCCAAGAAGGTATTGATACCATGCTCTTGGACTTCCAGATCCATGAATCAAAATAAAACTTTTCTTTATAAATTATCCAGTCTTGGGTCTTTTATTATGGCAACAGAAAATGGACTAAGACATTAACCACACAGATTTCCTGTTACCAAGCGGCTGTTCAAGTTTTTTCTCACTCCTCTATTGAACTGTCTTTTAAAAATTGATTTTTCTTTATAATAGATACTATAGAATACTCTCATACCTAAGCAACCAACTGCTTCTAAAATACAGTGTTTTATACCTAAGAAAGAAAAAATCTTGGCAATATTGAAAGACTCCATCTATTGTAAGATGTTTTCCAACTGCAGAGATGTTAAAATATGAAATAATTATTTTAGTATTGATTAAGTTCTGTAGTCCTTTGGCAGATGAATGTGTTAGAGGTATAATTCTGTGAAATATGATTTCTTGAAACAGTGTTTATTGCACAATCATACACCAAAAGCAACATAAATCATGGAGAAAATGGGTCAGGGTTTAACCTTTCAAAACAAGTTTGTAAATGGAACACTAACAAAGTAAAAAATAATTCTAATTACATATATTAATACAATTTAAGAGACATGTTAAATTCCTAGTAGAAATACTAGAGTAAATAAACTATTTTGTCATAGAAAATAAAAAGCTTCACAGAAAGGGGTGTAAGGGGCTGGGCTGGAGCGGTGTCTCGGTGGTTACGGCGCTTGCCTGGAATGCGCAAGTACACAGGTTCAAACCCCAGCACCCACGTACACAACTAATTGTGTGAGCAATGAAGGCCACGTAAAAAAATTAATAAAAATTGATTCTCTGTGTGTGTGTGTATGTCTGTCTCTCTCTCTCTCTAAAAAAAAAAAGGGGGGTGTAAGGAAGGATTGAAATTACTGAATAATGAAGACAGAGCATACTGTGTAATGTACAATTTTAAGACAGCACATGGTCAAACAGAAAGAGGCCACACTAAAGGGAAAGGGGATCAAAGACACCACCATATTTTCCCTCAGTTACCACATTCAGTTGTGTTTATTTCTTCTGTGCTTACTTGCTGCTACTTGATGATATAAAACTTTTGTCTGCTAAAGAAAATGGCATAAGAACTAATATGACCTAGGTAAAATTGATGTTGTCCCATTTATTTACCAATCATATATGAAATTATTTCCATTACATAAACAAAAATTGTAACAAGATATTATCTTTTTCCCCATCCTGTGGTTTTCTTTGCATCTTTTTAAATTGTCTTTTGATAACAGAAGTTCTTAATTTTAAAACAGTCAAATATATCAGCCCTTTCCTTTGAAGCTAGTGGCTTTTGTGTCTAGTTAAGAAATCTGTTCGAGGGACTGGAGTGGTAGCTCAGTGGTTACAGTGCTTGCCTGGCATGCATGAGTACACGAGTTTAAACCTCGGCACCCAGTGCACAATGAAGTCTTGGACCAACGAAGACCACACGAAAAACTAAGTAAAACTGATTCTCTATCTCTCACTCTTAAAAAAAAAGAAAAAAAAAGAAATCCTTTTGATGGAGACAGCCTACATCCTTGTAAAAACATAAATAAAAAATATTATAGCTTTGGCCTTCACATCTAGGACTTTAATAAACTAAAATAGATTTGGAGGATGGGGAAGAAACTGATGGGAAGTAGCAGTCTGACTTCCCTTTTTTCCAAATAAATAGTCAAGAAGATCTACTGAAAAGTCAGTTCTTCCTCCTTCTGAACGGTCATAGCACTTCTGCCACAGAACTGTCTATGAGAGTAGGCATATGTTAACATGCTTTCTATAACATTCCATTCTTATGGTGTGGTAATTAGTCTATTTCTTGATGAATCTTGATACAGATTATAACAAATTTACCTGCTCCCCGACTCATAACCATTCCCTATAAATTCTTGAAGAAAATGAAAGAAAAAAGACTAGGATTTTTATGGAATAAGATCAAATCTATCAATTCGATAGCTTTTATTTTCACCATATTGAGTCTTTAATCCATGAATAAGAAATCTATAAGTATATCTAGATCTTTAGTATCCCTTAATTTTAGACTGTAGAAGTCTTACGGTTAATGAGAAGTTAATTTCTAGATACACAATTGTTTACATGTATATTAATATAAATAGTATCTTATTATAAATGATATCTTTTCATAAACGTTCATTTTCTAAATTGTAGATTACGTAAGATTATGGAGGTTTGATCACTTTTATTGGGGCATCATTTATCAACAAACAAATGTACTAACTTTTTTTTCCAGAAATTTATTTGTTGAACAATCTTGCAAGCTTCTAACAAAATAATATATATACAGATAGATAGATTCTGAAAATTAGATTTACACCCAGAAGCCCCCTCAATTACCCATCCTTATCCCGCCCCTCCCCTTCCCAAAATATCTCTAAAAATGTATTAGGTTGTATGACATTACACCTTATCCAGATTTAAAACATGATAATAAAGCTCCTTTCCCAATGGCCAGGGTCTAGCTCTAGCCTCCACACATGAGTGAAGACATTCGACCCTTGGATCTCTAGGTTAAGCTGATTTTACTAAGCATAATTTCTTCCATAGCCATCCTTTTACCTTCAAAGGCTACAATATCATTGTTTTTAATTGCTAAGTAGAACTCCCTGATATATATGTACCACAGTTTTTGGATCCATTCATCCAGTGAGGGGCATCTGGGTTGTTTCCATAATCCAGCAATTATAAATTGAGCTGCTATGAATAATCAATTTCGCTGTGTTGCTGTAATGTGCTGATTCTAAATCCCCTGGAAAAATACCCAGCAGTATCTCATGTGTTCATTGGCTTGATCAATGTCCTCTGTTGACAAGTTTCTGTTTAGCTCTTTGGCCCATTTATTGATTGGGTTGTTAGTGTTTTTGAAGTTGAGATTTTTTGAGGATTTTGTAGATTCTGGCTATGAGGCCCCTGTCAGAGGACTCATAGCCCATGATTCTCTCCATTTCTGTAGGAAACTTATTGACTCTTCTGATTATTTCTTTGGCAGTGCAAAAGCTTTTTAGCTTTATGGCATCCCAATCAGTGATTTTTGACTTTATTTCCTTCACTTTGGGAGACATTTTGAGAAAGTCTTTGCCTACTCCCAAATGCTGAAGTGTTGGACCTAATTTGTCTTCCATGAGTTGCAAGGGAGCTGGTTTAATTCCTAGCTCCTTGATCCATTTTGATGTGATTCTCGTGCAAGGAGAAAGATATGGGTCTAACTTCAACTTTCTGCAAGTGGCTGTCCAGTTTGTCCAGCACCATTTGTTGAAAAGGCTGTCTCTCCTCCATGTAATATTTTGTCTCCCTTTGTCAAAAATCAGATGTTTTTTAAAAAAAATCAGATGTTTAAAGATTTGAGGGTTTGTTTCAGGGTCTTCTATTCTGTTCCATTGGTCTTCTTTCCTGTCTTGATACCAGTACCATGCTGTCTTTGTTACTACAGCTCTATAGTATAGTTTTAGATCTGGTATGACAAAACTGCCTGGTTCTTCTTTCTTGCTTAATAATGTTTTGGCAATTCTTGGTTTCTTATTGTTCCAAATGAATTTGAGAATTGCTTTTTCTATGTTTGTAAAGAACAACACAGGTATCTTAAGAGGGATTGCCAAATGCACTAATTCTAACAGTACAATTCTACGTGTTTTGGAAACCATCACCCCCCAAATTCCCTTCAGCACCTCTGCAGTCCTGGCCCTCATGGCAGCCGTCACCTACACTATACTTTCGCCTTTAATTTCACATAAATGAATAGTACATTAATTTCTGGCTAGCATGATGTTTGAGAGATTTGCCTATGTTGTTAAATTTCTTTTTACATTTGAGATTACATATTTATGAAAAGTGATTCTTTTTGGTGGGTTTATATTTCTAGGGATCTAGTTCTCTAGGTTATCTAATTTGTTAGCGCATAATTTTCACAGTGTTCTCAGACCTCTTTCTGTGACATCTCTGAAGTTTCTTCTTTCACTTCTGATTTTAGGTATTTTCATTTTTCTTATTCTAGGTAAAGGGCTGTAAATTTTGTTGATCTTTTCAAAAAACTAACTCTTGGTTTTGCTGTTTTATCTCTGTTCTCCTAAGTCTTCGCTATTTCTTCTTTCCACTGATTGAGTTTAGCTTATTCTTCTCCAAGTTCTTCGTGGTGTAAGGTTATGTTGTGGCTTTGAGATTTTTCTTTTTCTATGTAAATGTTTCCTGCTATAAACTTTCCCTCTTAGTACACATATAAACTATATCACACAAGTTTTGGCATGTTGCATTTTCATTTTTATTTGTCTGAAGATATTTTCTAAATTCCCCTGTGATTTCTCCTTTGCCTCACTGCTCATTTATGAATACACTGTCTAATTTCCAGATTTGAAGATTTTCCTTCTGTTATTAATTTTAGTTTCATTCTATTATGGTCAGAGAAGATACTTGATTTCTTTTGTGCCCTAACACATACTCTTTTCTGGAGAATGTTCCACAAATTCTTGGTAAGAATGCATATTCGATTCTGTGTTCTTAGGTAGAATATTCTGTTTATGTCTGTTAGCCCTTTGTGTTCTAAATTATTATTCAAGTTCTCCGTTTCCTCACTGATAATTTGTCTTGTAATGTTCAATTTACTTTTATTTTAAGAGAGAGAGAATGAGAGAGAGTAAAAGAGAGAATCAATTTTATTTATTTTTCTATCTGGTCTTTGATTCTCCGACAGTTGTGTATGTGGTGCTGGGGTTTGAACCTGGGTTCTCACACATGCCAGGCAAGCACTCCAACCGCTGAGCCACCGCTCTAGCCCTCAACTTAATTTTATTGCTGAATGACATTTCATTGTTATGGATATGCCAATATTTGTCCATTCATTATTCATGAGTATTTAGATGATTTCCAAATTTTGACTATTATAAATACAGCTTCAATTAGCGTAATAAATCTTTGGGTAGACTCACACATTCATTTATGCTGGGTTAACACCTAGGAATGGAATTGCTGGATCATATGATAAATGTATATTCAATTTTGTATGAAAATGTCAAATTATTTTCCAAAGCAGATGTACCACTTTGCATTCCCACCAACAATACATAACAGCTACAATTGATTTACATTAGTGTTTCCATATAGGAATTCCGTTCTGGAGTCTTCTAGAGAAACTTACTTCTTCTAAATCATAACAAAAACTAATTGGAATCCAACATGGTGACCAGAGGGGAGGCTGCACTTCCTGAGGCCCCAGGTCTGCTTGGGAAAATCCCAGTTTATCTTCAATTTTCCAAGAGAGACCCTACTATCTGAAGAAATAGACACACTTCAAAATGGGCACTGGCTTGCTATCATAATACACTGTGAGATCTCTCTCAAAGGAACTCATCACAACAAAGCAAAGCTATAAGAAGCTCCAATTATTCCACCAAGAGCAACTTACTTGAAGTAAAAGACAGGCTCTTGGACTCAGAAAATGAGGAAAAGGGGAAATAACTCTCCTCCTCAACCCCACATCTCTCCACCAAAGGACCCCATAGCTGGAGCCCTAGATGAAAACCAAAGGCATTGTATCAGCATTATGATTAGTAATGCAATCAAAGAGTTGAGAGATGGAATAAGGAAAGAGATCAGAGAGCAAATTCAAGAGATGAGAGACAATTTCTACAGGGAAATAAGGGAACAGTTCCATGAGATGAAAGATCAGCTATACAAAGATATAGATATCCTGAAAAGAGATGTAGCAGAGCTATCAGGACTGAAAAATATGGTTAACCAAATAAAATCTTCACTGGAAGATACCAACACCAGAATTTACTCCACTGAAAATAGAACTTCAGCTCTTGAAGAACATGTATAGGACAATGAGAACAGACTAAATAATGTAGAATTCAAAGAAGATAAGCATGATAAACAACTTATATTACATAATCAGAACTTCCAAGTAATATTTGAGGAGATGAGGCGTAATAATCTGAGAATCACTGGCCTGGAGGAAAGCTCCGAATAGCAAACAAGAGGCTTCAAGAACCTGTTAAGCAAAATCATAAGTGAGAACTTCCCTCATTTTACTATTGATCCGGAATACCACATCCAAGATGCTTATAGAACACCAAATAGACCTAATCAATTGAGAAACTCGCCAAGACATATCGTATACAAAATGAACAACAGAGAAATTAAGGAGAGAATTCTAAAAGCTGCTAGAGGAAAGCCCCAAATCACATTCAGAGGCAAACCAATTCGGATCACAATGGATTTTTCAGAGCAAACAATGAAGGCCACAAGAGCTTGGAACAATATCTTTCAAGTGTTAAAAAATAACAACTTCCACCCAAAAATAATATATCCAACAAAACTCAGCTTCAAACATGAAGGGGAAATTAAATACTTCAACGATAAACTCAAGCTAGCAAGATACATGAACACAAATCCTGCTCTACAGAACATTCTCAAAGATGTTCTCCATTCAGAAGAAAATGCCAATGATATCCTAAATCCTTAAACAAGGGCAAATCAATAATCATATTATACAAAAGCTGAATTCCAAGATGACTCAAAACTCTGTAATCAATACAAAGTCAGAGAATCAGCCTCCCATATCTATTCTAACTTTGAATGTGAATGGTCTCAATGTCCCAATTAAAAGACACAAATTGACCCACTGGATCAAAAAACAAAATCCAACAATATGTTGCCTGCAAGAGACACATCTGACACTCAAAAATAGACACAGACTGAAAGTGAAAGGATGGCAAAATGTCTACCAGGCCTGTGGCCCAAAAAAGCAAGCTGGTGTGGTGATTCTAATTTCTGATAAAACAAATTTCCAACTAAAACTAGTCAGAAAGGACAAAGAGGGTCACTTTATCATACTAAAAGAGACAGTTCATCAAGAAGAAATAATGATAATTAACATTTTTGCCAATTACAACCCCCCCAAATATATGGAAAAAAATACTTAAGGACATTAATCCCCTCATTGATCTCAACACAATAATCCTGGGGGACTTCAACACACCACTATCAACTCTAGACAGATCATCAAAACAAAAAAATCAATAAAGACATCTCCAATCTCAACAACTCTATTAATCAATTGGGTTTAACAGACATCTACAGAATATTCCATCCTAAGATAGCTGAATTTACCTTCTTTTCAGCAGCTCATGGGTCTTTCTCTAAAATAGACCACATCCTAGTTTACAGGGATAATCTTAGCAAATATAAAAAAGTGGATACAATCTCATGTATTCTGTCAGATCATAATGCTATGATCTTAGCAATCAACAACAAGAGAAACAGCAGAAACTATTCAAACACGTGGAAATCAAATAATTCCCTCTTAAACGAAGGATGGGTAAAAGAGGAAATAAAAGCAGAAATTAAGAAGTTCTTGGAATTGAATGAATGAGGAAACAACATACTAAAATCTCTGGGACAGTATGAAGGCATTCTTTTTTTTTAATTTATTTATTTTTTTATGAAGGCATTCTTAAGAGGTAAATTTATAGCACTGAGTGCATACCTCAAAAATCTAGAGAGAGATCAGATTAATAGCCTTATGCTTCAACTCAAACGACCACAAAAGGAGGAATAGTCCAACCCCAAAGCTAACAGAAGACAGGAAATTACCAAAATCAGAGCTGAAATCAATGAAATTGAGAACAAAAAAACTATACAAACTATTAACAAAACTAAGAGCTGGCTCTTTGAGTCAACAAAATCGACAGACCCCCAACCTCACCAAAAGGAAGAATGAAATGAAGCAAATCAACAAAATCAGAGATGAAAATGGCGATATCACCACAGACTCATCCAAGATCCAGAAGATTATCAGAACCTATTTTGAAAACTTATACTCTGAAGAATTTGATAACCTGAAGGACAGGTCACATGACATGCCCTTTTAACAGAGGAGGACACTGAAAACCTCAACCAACCTATCAGAGAAAGCAAAACTGAAGCAGCAATCAAAGCTCTCCCAAAAAAGGAAAGCCCAGGTCCGAATGGATATATGGCGGAATTCTACCAAGCCTCCACATAAGAACTAACACCGATCCTCTACAAGCTCTTCCAGGAAATTGATAGACTGGGATCACTCCCAAACACTTTTTATGAAACAAATTACACTGACCCAAAGCCAACAAAGACATGTCAAGGAAAGAAAACTACAGACCAATTTCCCTGATGAACACTGATGCAAAAATCCTTAATAAAATTTTAGCTAATTGGATACAAAAGCACATTAGAAACATAATACATTATGATCAAGTGGGCTTCATTTCAGGAAAACAAGGCTGGTTCAACATACGCAAATCAACAAATGTAATTCACCACATAAACAGAATTAAAAACAAAACCATATGATCATCTCAATTGATGCAGAGAAGGCATTTGATAAAATTCAACACCACTTTATGCTCAAAACTTTGGAAAAGATAGGGATCAAGGGAAGAGACTTTAACTATGTCAGATCCATTTATGACAGACCCAAAGCCAAAATTATCCTCAATGGAGAAAAACTGAAAGCATTTCCACTGAATTTAGGTACTAGACAAGGCTGTCCGCTCTCCCCACTCTTTGTTCAATATAGTCCTTGAAACCCTTGCCAGAGCTATCAGGCAAGACAAGGAAATCAAAAGTATTCGTATAGGAAAAGAGGAAGTTAAGTTATCTTTATTTGCTGATGACATGATTCTATACCTAGAAAACCCAATAACATTGGCCAGAAAACTCCTAGAGCTTATAGGTGTTTTCAGCAAAGTAGCTGGCTACAAGATCAACTCCAGTAAGTCACTAGCTTTCCTTTACTCCACCAGCGAAATCCGCAGAAGAAGAAATCAGGAAATCTCTCCCATTCACCATCACTTTCAAAAAAATGAAATAGTTGGGCATTAACCTTACAAAGGATGTTAAGGACTTCTACAAAAAAAACTATCAAACACTAACAAAAGAAATTACAGAAGACCTGAGTAGATGGAAAAACATTCCATGCTCATGGTTAGGCAGAATCAATATAATAAAAATGACCACTCTACCCAAAGCCCTATACAGATTCAATGCAGTCCCCACAAAGATACCTATGGAATTCTTCACAGATGTAGAAAAAGCAATCCTCAAGTTCATATG